>VMDO01001394.1:0-40181 GCA_007922755.1 Pedetes capensis
TGACAATTAAGAGCCTTATGAATTACTCATAATTTGCCTTAATTTTTATGTTCAACAACCATAATTATTGCTAACAATTACCAACATGATTATTATTTTAATAATTAGTAAAATATCACATTTTTGTTTTCTTAAAGTAAACTTTAATGTTTTTAGCAAGAAATTTATGTACTCTTTATTTTATATTCACATGTTAAACAAAATGCTTTTTCAGACCTTCAGGAGGTGGAAAATATTGCCTTGGGGAAAGGAAACGATATCGCTCCTGCAACACAGATGTAAGTAAAACGAAACTATGCTATGAAAAATTAGCTTACTTCTCTGCTAGAGCAGGGAAAAAATTTAAATTATAAACTATTTAATCAGAAATCCATGTGTGTGAGGGTCACATGAATTTCCTAAATGGTTAATAATGAATGAAGCCAGCCTCAACTCTGTTAGTTCCACCAACAAGGGTCAAGGGAGCAGTTCCAGTACTGGAAGCAAGTACATTCTCTCCACCAGTATCAAGAGAGCAACACACACCCTGAGTTGGCTAACCTCACAACACTCACAACTTCATCACACTATCTTTCTTAAGTCCACCAGGACCAATCTTATTATGCCCTCCATCTCATTTTGTTTGTCAGTGCCGGAAGTCATAGGCTCCTTGTCATCCCTCATCTCTTACCATCCAGGACCTGCATATCACAAATTTCTCAAAGGACTTGCCTATACATACTGAATCCAATTCTTACCTTCTGATTTTTTTCTAAAATTGTTCTTATCAGGCTTTTGCCTCTATCACTTTGAATACTTTTTATCAAGTCACAGTTGACTTCCATGTTGCTAAATCCAATAGTTAGAGTCTTCATCTTGCTTATCTTCCCAACTTTTTGGTGATTCTTTTACATTACTGCTTACTCCTTATTCTTCTTTGCTGGTTATTCTTCTTTTCTCTGACCTCTTAATATTAGAGTACTCAGGGCTTAGTCCTTGGCCTTTTTGTCTGCTTGAGCAATACTCATTTCCTTGGTGATCTCATCCAGTTTCAGTGCTCTTAACTGTATTTATATAAGATTTATCCCCCAAATTTATATATTCAGCCCAATCTTCTTCCATAGATTCCAGGCCCATATCTTACTATTTTGATTGTTGTTAGGTGCCATCGAGTTGAGTCCGACTCATAGCCACCCTCATAGAGTTTTCAATGGCTGACGTTTTCGGGATTGCCTTGGGAGTGGGTTGCCACATCCTTCTCCCATTTTGCGGTGCTGGAAATCGAACTTGGAACCTCAGAAACTGCAGAGCAGTGCTCTACCAAGTGAGCTAAATCCCAGCCCCTATTTTGATTAGACCTTTAATAAACATCTAATATTTAATGTATACTGATGTTACCTACAAAACATCTCTACAAGCCTTTTCCTTCAGCAGTGTTTCTCATCTCAGATATCGACTCCATTTGGGCTAAACCAGAAAACCTAGAGTATTTCTTGAGTCCCTTTTGTCTTACTTCCTGTGTCTAATCCCTCAAGAAATCCTGTTGACTTTGCCTTCAAAATATGTCATAGATCTGACCACTTCTCATTCCCTCTGTTGTTATTACTCTGGTCTGAGCTACCACTGTCTTCCACTGGATTATATTAATACCACCACCACCCTCTTTCTGCAGTGCTATAGATCAAACCTAGGCTTTGTCCCTGCTAGTGCATTTCTACTGAGCTACATCTCCAACTCCTTTAATAGCCTCTTGTGAGGATTTCCTATCATTACTCTTGTCCCCTCCAGTTCTCCATATAAGAGGCAGAGGAGTCAGATTATCCATTACTCTTCAACACAGCCCCCCTCCTGCCCCATTTTATGTCAATTCAAAGCCCTTTGAAAGGCCTATAAGGTAGGTCTATACAATCTGGCCTTCATTACTTTCTCTGAAGTCATCTCTTAGTGTTTTCCTCCTCATCCACTGTGCTCCAGCCACATGGACCTCCCCAGTCAGGCTCCCCACTCAGGGATTTTGCATTGGCTTTTCCCTTTGACTTGTGTGCTCTTCTCCCAAGATATCTACATGGCTAAGTTTCTCCCTTCATTTTTATTCAACTGTCACCTTTTCAATTAGGCCTGTCCTGAATACTGTACTTAAAATTGCAATCCTCTCTGCTCCTGCTCCACCTTTCTTCTTCTTATTTCTCTCTGCCTTGTTCTGTTTTCCTCTGCATTCTAATCCCCTCTTCTTTCTCTCAGAATAATTATATATAGCTTCAATTATAATGATCTGTTTAAATAATCAGAATTATTTATTCATTTACTCAAAAAATAATTGAATGCCTACTGTATGTTATACTGTTCTAGGATGATAATGACAATCTCTACCCTTAAGGATCTTATAATTTCCTAAGTCACTTAAGTGCAGGAAATCACAATATAGAGTACTAAGTGGTAAAAATAAGTACAAGCATCTCGTATGATATGCTGTAAAAGCACATAGAACTGGCACATGGGCAAATCTGGGATTTAGGAATTTCTTCCCATAGAAAGCAAGAGACCTGAAAGACAAATGGGAGTTGACTAGAATAAAAGAAGGTATAAAAGAGGGTATTACAGATGGAAGGAAAATTCAATCCAAGCCCTCTATGTTAAAAAGCATGATCTTTATTTTGAGATATTAAGAAACCACTGAAAGAGCCATAGATTCATGTTTTAGATGAGAATGGATTGGAGAAAGACAAGAGTACAACAGAATAATAAACAATTTTGAGAAGAATTTAAAGATGTTAGTGAAAATGATTGAAGTACTGAGCCTCTAGGAATAACAGTGGAGTCTAAAGAGGGCTACCAGGGAGAAAATTAAGGACCTAACTTTAAAAAGCCACCTAAATCAAAGGACTAATGTAATAGGAAAATTGGGGTGAGACAGATAGAAGTCAAGGAGATCAAAGAATGGGTGTATTTGAACTTAAGATATGACAAGTGAGGACATTCTCAATGCTGACAAATCTGGAGTGTGGCCATGGAAGTGTGTACTGAAACTCAAGTGGATGTGGAGGAGTTTGGAGAACTTCAAAGTCAGTGAGACTGGGAAGGAAGGTGTTCCATGTGGATAGTAAAATCATCCAGGATGATATTAGAACCTGGAGTATAGAATGGGACTATGAACTACTCAGATACTACTCCAACTCTTTAGAAAAGAAACAACAACCCTCATTTATTACACCTGATAGCAATTTGGATTAAAGGTATGAATGTCAGAAGAATAAAGATATTTTACAAGTCTAGAAATAAATACCTACTGCATATCAGACTGTTAGCTAGGAACAACAAATTAAAACCCACCGCTGAATTCCCAACTATTTCTATTACATAATTGTAAGAGTGGGCACACATTTAGGCCTCAATAATATAGGTTTTATATAATACAAATAATACATGATAGGTAACAGAGAAAAAAAAAGAATGCCAGACATTTTAGACTTGTTGCACTTCACTCATGAACTATATTAGAAGCTCAAATTATATAATTTACTATTGATAAATTAACATTTCTGTTACTATTTTTGCTTTCTGTTCCACCTTTTACCAAATTATAAGGAGATCCAGGTACCATAATTGAATCATGGGTACACAATTAATGTTTCTTTCATTAATCTTGACTCTACTAATTCAGAACTTGAGGCAATTCAGTTATCACACTAAAGTTTACTTTCCACGCTATCCAAGTAAATAAAATCATCTGAGCATAATTTGTGTAAGTTGAGGCCTGCTTTAATGTAGTCTGATACATGAAAATTTAAATTTTCCAGAACACCTAATCTAGACTAGCACTTTCCAATAGAACTTTTTTCAGTGATGTAAATAATCTGTATTTGCACTGTCTAGCCTGGTATCTACTAGCCCAATTAGTAAGTGTAACAGAAGAACAGAGTTTTAAGTTTAGTTCATTTAAATTTGAATAGCCGCATGTGGCTAGTGGCAACCATATTGGGTGGTACAGAACTAGACAGTCCAGCTATGCAATAGAAAAGTAATTGTTATATAAAGAATTATAAATATTATATATAAAATTCTCAAAACAAGTCAATCTTAATTCATTTCAAAAACACTTTTGGCTCTCTGTATGTATGAGTTCCATACTGGCAAATCCAACCAAGTTTGTATTGAAAGTACTCTTTAAAAAATTGCATCTGTACTAAACATGTGCACATTTTATTCTTGTTATTCTTCCCTAAACAACACAGTGTAACAACTATTTACTTCTTATTAGGCATTACAAGTAAGCTAGAGATGATATAAAGTATAAGGGAGGATGTATGTTAGTTATATCCAAATATGCCATTTTATATAAGGGACTTGAGCATCCACAGATTTGGTGTCTGCAGTTGGGGGAAACACAGATAAATGGAGTATTAAAGTATCTGAAGTGCTTTTACCCTGACAATATTCACAAGAAAAGAAGGGATAAACTACTCCAGTGTCACTTTCTTAGGTATGAAGAAAGTTGCTCCCAGATTACCTCCTCTGCTCTGTCAGTGAACTTATTTTATTTTATTTTTTGGCAGGAGGTTACATGACCATCCTTAGTCATTAGTAAAAGGAATGCAGTTTCCAAAGTTGGTTTAGATCTATCCTGATTTGCTCCAAAAAGGGGTTAAGGTCACTCTCCTGAGAGGTGGATTCATAAGCAAAATATCAGAGTTCTATTATCAAGAAATCAGGGAGTAGCAGATAAGCCACAAATGTCTGCTTCAGAACTCTATTAATTTCTATTATTTGTAGAAGTAACAGCTGTAGAAGTAGTAGTAGAAGTAGCTGATTCTAAAATTTTTTGAGCACTTCACTATATGTACCAGACTTATTACTATAACCATCTTCTTTCTGTACCAGTTTTCTCCCTTTTCCTCAGAAGTAAATTGGCTTGATGGGATATTTAAAACTCCCCTTCCTTCAACATAAATTGTGAAAAACCATGATAATCATAAAGTTTTGACTTAATTTATTCTATTGCAACCTTGTTTCTGCAACACGAATTGGCTCATAATTGATTATATTATTCTATGTCACCAAATAGTACAGCAAGTAAAGTCAAACTACATTAACACAGCTGAACAACAGAGGAAAATTGTACTGTACTGTACATGAAGACCTTTTACCCTCCCTCCATTCTTCTTTTTCACTCAGTTTAACCACATTTTCTCTGTCTTGGAAGTCCTTGTGTGTTTCTGTTTTTCTACATTGGCTTCTTGTCTCTATAACTCAACAGACTCAACCTTTCTGTATTAACTTATTTCAACATTTTTAAAAGACAAAGTCCCATATTTACTCTGTTGTTAGGTACTATTGGGTTGGGTTCTACTCATAGCAACTGTCATAGGGTTTTCAATAGCTGATTGTTTTGGGATTGTTTTGGGAGTGCGCTGCCACATCCTTCTCCCATTTTTACAGTCCTGGGAATCAGACCCAGAGCCTCAGAGAACACAGAGCAGCACTCCACCAACTGAGCTACATCCCAGTCCATTTATACTCTAGTATTTCTTTGTTTGGAATTTGCCATATATTGAAAAAAATTGTGCTACTATTTTATTAGAGTTGTTACTGTTTTTGTTTTCGTTATTGTCTTTGTGTTGTCTGCCTCCAACCCAATTTTTCTCATATGCTTATTATTTTTGGTGTATAGTTTTGTGGAATTCTACAACCATTCCATCCTGTCATCTGATTTTGTCAGATCTTGGAAGCTAAGCAGAGTCAGGCCTCGTTAGTACTTGGATGGGAGACTGCCTGGGAATACTGGGGGCTGAAGGCATGGGAAGAGGACCTGACAACCCACTTTTGAAACAAATCAGCCATCAAAAACCCTAGGAATAGCAGAGAAACACTGACATAGTGCTGGGCATGGGACAGTGTCAGGTAGTGTTTCATTCTATCATATATAAGGTTACTATGAGTGGGACCCAACTCCATGGCACCTAACAACAATATTTTGTGAAAAGAGATTTTTCAGGATTGTATATGTCATGTCAGAACAAAAACTCCTATATTGTGAAAATCTATCCCAAATTCTGCTATAGACTACGTTATAGGACAGTGAATGTAGTGACAAACCAGGAAGCTAAAATTCAGTGTCTTCCAGTTAGCAAAGAATGAGCATTACTATGAGATCATTTGTTGTGTTGTTAGGTGCTGTCGAGTTGGTATCCAACTCATAGGGACCCTACATACAACACGCGAAATACTATTGTTAGTGTTTCTCTGCTATTCATTGGGTTTTCAATGGCAGATTGATTTTTGGGAGTGGGTTGCTAGGTCCTTCTCCCAATGGGATCATTAGAGGACTATTATATGTGTGTCCTCTAAATTAATTTTTGTACTCTTTCTAAATGTGTAATGATTTAAATGGTCTTTTTATCTATGATATCTAAATTGTCAGTTATGTGTGACCTACTCTAACTTAAAGGATTCAAAAGAGCACACATTACCTTTCATCAGACTAGCCTCCTATTTTAGTTCATGTTTTATATAATTTAATACTACATACATCATACTTAATGACTTTGTAAATAAAGTCTTAGATAAAACTTTCCAATTAGTTAGAAACAGTTTGACAGTTAACAACTAAAAATAATCCATAAGAATTTTTGATTTGGTCGTTTGTGATCTAAAAGCTTTTCTTGAGACTTAGATAGGGCTAATACAAAGGATAAATGGAAGAATTTTCAAATCAGAGCCCAGAATAAGATAAGGTCAGGTGGTTCAAACAACAGGAGAACAAAGGGTCTTTTAGTGCCATGACTCTTTGAGGCTTGCTCTGTGCTTCCTAACTTATGCCCAGGGTGCACATTACAATAGAAAGTAAAAAATCTGGGAGATTTTCTGGCCAATTTCTACTTGAGTTCTTTATAGGGCTTTGCAACCCATTCCATATGTCAACTTACTGTATAATATAGCAGTACTGATCTTCCCATTTTTGTGAGTGGCTAGTTGTAACTATGGATTGCTGCTTAGTTCTCATAGTCTTATACACAGTAATAATTATTATTAGTTATAAATCTCTGATTAGAGTTGTTAGCTTATAGCACTATATGAAAATCATAATTGAAGACAGAATAGATTAGAAAATCAAAAGAAATGGAAAATAATATAAAGCTGGTTTAGAATCAGTATCTTAAATATATACCCCAAAGTCCTTCCATTTAACTAAAGGTGGGTTATGGATTTTGCGCTGAGATTTCTAGTGAAATGACCCAAAGAAAGAGGGAAATACTACCAATTATAAGACTCATAATGTCTTGTAGACATGACAAATAGATCCACAATAGAACACTACTATTTTGAAAATTTGATATTCCTCCTGTGTGGATTGCTATGCTAGTGAATCAGATTAAAACATACAAGGCTAATGGTACTCTTTTGACTTAAAGGAGAAATTAAATCCTACAACCCACATAAACTAAATAATCTTAAAAAGTAGAAAGTACAAAAACAAAATACCCACAGTTTCTCTCTAATGCTGATTTAAGTTTCTACCACAGATATGTGAAGGGTAGGAAGAGAAGATATTTCCAGTAGAAAGAAGACAGCATCCCCATTAACTCCTATCCCTTTTATCCCAGTTGCAAAGAAAGAGATCTATAAAGATAGAAGATATAATTTACAGAAAAAAATTTGTCATTAAATATTTAAAAATAGATCACAAAAGAGTATCCAGCTGTAAAACTGACCTATCACTCTTAATATCAACATAATCAGCTTATTCAGATGCTGTACTCTGAGTCAGATTATCTGCATTAGGATGTATTAGGTGGGCAATTTGTTACTTACCTCACCATAGGTCTCATTAGAAAGTTTTCAAAAGCATCTATACCATTCTTTTTACATGCACATAATGATATGTGTAGAATGGGAATACCAGAGCGCTTAATTGTACTCATGAGGAATCTGTACATGATAGTCATTTAAACAGAACAAGGGCTGGGCATGGTGGCACATGCCTGTAATCCCAGCGGCTTGGGAGGCAGAGGCAGGAGGATCGCAAGTTCGAGACCAGAGGCAGTCTGCGTATCTTAGTGAGACCCTGTCTTAAAAAAGTAAAGAAAGAAAAATGGGCTGGGGGCACAGCTTAGTGGTCCAGTACTTGCAAAGTATGCGACAGGCCCTGGGTTCAACCCCCAGTAATACACACACACACACACACACACACACACACACACACACACAAAACAGAACAAGGAAACTCTGCCTAAAGTCAAGAAAGGTGTATGATGTCAGGGCTGTGTCCTTTCACCATACCTCGTCAGTCTCTATGCTGAGCAAATAATCTGAGAAGCTGGACTTTCTGAAGAAGAACGTGGCATCAGGATGGAGGAGGACTCATTAACAACCTATGTTATGGAGATGACACAACTCCATTGGCTGAAAGTGAAGAGGGTTTGAAACATTTACTGGTAGAGATCAAAGAACACAGCCTTCAGTATAGATTGCATCTCAACATCAAGAAAACAAAATCCTTACAACAGGGTCAGTAAGCAACTTCATGATAAACGGGGAAAAGATTGAGGTTGTCCAAGATTTTGCTTTACTTGATTCTATAGTTAACACCCATGGAAGCAGTAGTCAAGAAATCAAAAAGGCATTGCATTGGGAAAAGCTTTTGCAAAATACTTCTTTAAAGTATTGAAAAATAAAGATGTCACATTGAAGATGAAGGTGTGCCTGACTTATGCCTGGTATTTTCAGTCACATTATGTGCTTGTGACAGCTGAATAAAGGAGCCAGAAGAAGAATTGATGCTTTTGAATTTTGGTGCTGGGGATGAATAGTGATTATACCATGGACTGCCAAAAGAACCAACAGATCTGTCCCAGAAGAAGTGCAACCAGAGTGCTTCTTGGAACCAAGGATGGCTAGACTGCATCTTATGTATTTTGGACATTTTGTCAGGAGGGACCAATCCCTAGAGAAGGATATCATGTTTGGGAGAGTGGCAGGTCAATGCAAAAAAGGAAGACCCTCAACTCAGTGGATTGACACAGTGTCTGCAACAATAGGCTTAAACATAAGTAAGATCATGTGCCTGGCACAGAATTGGGGATTGTTTCATTCTGATATACAGAGGGTCACTATGAGTTGGACCCGACTTGATGGCAACTAACAACAACAATGGTGCCCAGCCAGAATTGTAGGTAAAAATAATAGCTATAGAAGGAGCAAATTCATCTACTTTTCATCTTGAATTTACTGAAAAACCAGGAGCATTTATTAAAGATATATTGAAGAATTGGATAAAGTTTGTTCTCACTGTTAAACCAGGAATTACAACTGAGTATTTGGCATCATGAACTAAGGTAATAGGCATGACCTACTATAACTTGGGTTTAGAAGTCAGAATTTTATAGAAATCATAATGCTAAGAGTTCATTGATTCAAGAAACAATTCTCTTCTGTGGACATAGAGATAAGTGGTAGATTAGTCCTGACAGTTTTTATTAATGTGAAAAGGTAGGGACTAACATGAGTATCTGGCAGGGCCATTAGGCAAAGTGAAGACCCTTATTCTGTTTTCAATGGTCTAAAAAATGTTTATTTAGCTCAGTTGGTAGAGCACTGCTCCGTGCTCTCTGAGGAGCGGGGTTTGATCCCCAGCACTGCAAAAATGAGAGAAGGGTATGGCTATCCACTCCTGAAGCAACCCCCAAACAATCAGCCATTGAAAACCCAATGATGGTCACTATGATTTGGACCCACCTTCACGGTACCTAACAACAACAGGATCTGCTCAAAAGTAGGCCTTTGATTATCTGTATGAAATGTCCTTGCTGGCATTTAAGAATATGGACCACTAAACAGACATTTTTGTTTTCCTAAAAATTTTTTTATTCCAATAACTTAAAATTATCACACAGAATGTTTTAAGAGGGTAAAAATTGAGGTATATATTATAAATTTTTGGGGCGGGGGTTCTGTGGGGTTGAACTCAGGGCTTCACACATACTCTTTCACTGAGCTGCACCCCCATCCTCTTTTTATTATTTATTTTGAAAAGGGTCTCAAGAAGTTGCACAGGCGACCTCTGGCTTCAAACTTAACCATACTCCTTCCTCAGCCTTCTGATTGAATGGGATTACAGGTTTGCACCTGGGTGTCCACCTTGTAACTATTTTAAGTAGCGGAATTTAAAGGTTAATGATGTGAATACCTTATCAGAATACTTGATCTTTGGAAAGAATAAAAATATAGCTGTATTAAGATTATAAACTAGATTTTATATCAAAATATAGATAAGAAGTATTAGAGAGTATGAAAACAACTTTCCTACTTTTTTAAAGAAAAGTTTCCAAGGGCTATTGTTTTTCAAAACCAAAACAGTCTTTATTTTTTTATTCCATATTATTTGTGACATAATGTGTCTTATTTACTTTTATTTATGACTTATATGTCACAAATAATATAGAATAAGCAAAACATAAAGATTGATAATAAGTCTAGAGTAAAACTTCTGGTGAAGTACTTAAGCTTCACTTTCCTGAAATGGAAAGTCTCATTGTTCTTGCACCTTAACATCTTATTTGCCTCCTTTACTTTATGCATCAAACATAGACAAAAAAGAAAGTATGGAGTAAAGGGGTTTTCCAGGTCATCTGCAATCTGTTCTAAAATTTAAGTACAAATTTTGTAGTACTTAGGTGTGTTCTCAGTCAACTTTGCCGGATGGGCATGTTATTCAGCTTTTATTTGCCTTTTCAGTCCATTGCTTAAATCATTAAACGGTATTATTGTCTTGGGTATATAGACAGGAAAATTATAGTGAATATTTGGAGCTAGGATTGTGGTGGAAAACAAATGAACAAATATTTACTTAGGAGTTAAATTGACTTGAGTTTGAGGCCTGACAGTGACACTTACTGTTTGACCTTCACAAGTCACCTAATCTCACCAAATTTCTGTGAACTCCTAAATAATAAATAGAATATAATTATACCAAACTTGTAGAGTTGAGAATTAAAAGAAGTAGCATGTATATAAAACATCTAGTGTTATTTCTAGTACTGAACTGACACAGTTCAGCGCAGCTGATCACACACACACACATACTATGGGAGAAGGCTGTGGATGGGAGAAGAACGTAGAACCCACTGCCAGAACAATCCTGAAAACAATCAGCCATTGAAAATGCTCTGAGGGTCTCTATAAGTTGGACCTGACTTAATAGCACATAACAATAACAACAATATACATGATGTGTGTTATAATGTACTTTTATACATAACCTCATTAAATTTTCAAATCACTTTTGTGAAGGGGAAGGACAGATATTTTTTAAAAGTAATTTTTAAATGAGGAAACTGAAGCTCAGCAACAGGTTAGTACCGTGGAAGAGATCCAGGAGGGCAAAGAATTTCTGATTACTATATTATATAGTGCTCTTAAACCGAGCCAATAGGTGGTGGGTGTGGAAAAGTAAGCTTCTCTGAAAGCATTTGGTCACCTACAACATTGCCTTACTTCCAGTCTAATCTTACATTGCCACAGAAACAGATAACTGAGAATATTCTGAAACTATAGCAGATCTTACCCCCAGGGAGAGGTGTAGAGTAAGTGATGACGGAGTTGATCTGTTAATTAACAGTGTTACAACCATGTCCCAAATGATAATTAGAAAACATATAGGTGTCAACCATTTTGTTCTTATAACTGTATTTTATATATACATATATATGAGTGTGTGTGTATACATACATATATATATATACATACATATATATATATTTCCATATACATATATATGTTTATGGCAAAAAATAGGAGAAGCAGTGCCAGTCTTTCTTAGGTTAATATGAATTTTATGGTGTCCCTTATATTTTGAGAAATAAAGACTACCTTTTAAAGCACAGAATAGAAATTGTTGGTTTATTTTGTTCTTACAAGAGGCTGAAAAATTACAAAGTCTATGTTTGTTTCATAACTTTTTTATAGGCTTAGAGGAAAGACTCATGCTACAGATAGATAGTGTTTTAAATTCAGGCTGTCCATGCCATGTAGACGTAATTTTAATTTAAAGAACTTATATAGAAGATTATGGTATCAAATTTGACAGCTAGATTCAATTTTGAACAATGTGAGTTATCAGGCTTTTGTTTTCTTTTACTTTGAACATCAACTTCATTTAAAAGTAAATGAATGGCTGAGGATGTATCTCACTAGTAGAGCCTAGCATACATAAAACCCTGAGTTAGATCCCCAGCATGACTAAATAAATAAATAGTGAAAAAAAAAAAACAGAAACTATTTGGGAGAGAAAACATGAGAAACTTGAATCAAAATGAGGATTGAGATAATTCACTATATGTATTGACTATTAAACTTAACTTTAGAAATGCCTTAGTATTGTTGTTGTTGTTAGGTGCCGTCGAGTCGGTATCCAACTCATAGCGACCCTCATAGGGTTTTCAATGGCCGACTGTTTCGGGATTGCCTTGGGAGTGGATTGCCAGGTCCTTCTCCCATTTTTGTGGTGCTGGGAATTGAACTCACGACCTCAGAGACTGCAGCGCAGCGCTCTACCAACTGAGCTAAATCCCAACCCCATGCCTTAGTATAGATTACTTTAATTAGTTATACAGTTTCTGATAACTGGGGAGATAGGAATTTTGTTTGCAACTTGTAAAAGACAGTATAGAAGCCAAGCACAGTGGCGAATGCCTTTAGTCACAGTGACTTGGGAGGTAGAAGCAGAAGCATCACAAATTTGAGGGCAGCAGCGGTCTGCATAACTTAGTTAGACTCTATCTTAAAAACAAACAAACAAACAAACAAAACCTACAAAAGTAGAAAAAAAAATAGGCTGGGGATATGGCTCAGTGATTGAGCACTTGCAAAAAGCATGTGTGGGGCGCTGCATTCAACTTCCCAGGGTCAAAAAAAAAAAAAATGTGTAGAAGAAAGACCTCTACTAGCCCATATGGTATCTTTGATAATTTAGACAAAGAAGTTCATCTGAGTGAACAAAAGTGTCCTTTCTTCACACAAACTTGCTCACCAGTGCAGTGACTGGATTCCATATAGCCTCAACTAACAGAGTACAACCTACTAAAAGTATGTTGTTTTCCTGGAGAGGAAGAAGAAAATAAAATTCCATGAGTGTCAAAGGCTGGTTCAGTGTAAAAAGGATGAAGCAAAAGTATATTTGATGTGAAAATAGAAAGAAAGAAGACATAGAATGTGGGAAACAAGTTGAGAAAATTAGAACAGTTTTACTTATTTTGCAATTTTTCCTGATGCTGTAGAAATCATGTGTCTTCCCACCCTACCCATTTCTTTCTGTAACTGGAAAGGAAAAGAGAAAAGGGGAAAGGAGTTTTTATTCTTAGCTCATTTCTCACTCTTTATTTCTCATAAGACATACTATAGTATTTTCAGAATTTTTCTATTTGCCGTACATTTTGGGATATATTTCTCTTCAAGATGAGGGCATTTAGTGTGTATTTTGCAAATGAAAGAGGCCACGAAGGGATTTGCAATTTGGAATTTGCTATGGTCACCATATTCTTTGAGATAAAACCAGGATTAGAACTCCAGTAATAGAAATGCCACTTCAAAATTTATCAGCAGAAGCTGAAATTTCTTTCTATAGCAACTTTTATGCCTCAAAAAATTATTCTCCTTTTTGGATTTTATCTACCCATGAGAAATATTAAGTTTAGTCAAAAGGAGATCCTTCTAAATGGTCAGAACAATTGAAAGTTCAAAATAGTTTGTAGAATTAAGTTAATTTACACAGCCCTGAAAAAAAGTGTTGATAAAGACGTTAGCATTATAATTTTTTTATTTCTTGGAAACTACTGAGAAGAACAAAAGATGCTGAGACCTGTAGCTCTGGTATCTGGATTTATGTGGGGATCTGCTGGTTGGGTTTTAGGAGGGGACATTTGATTAGTGTTAGCACTGTTGTTATTGTTAGGTTCCGTTGAGTCTGGCTCATAGCAACCCTCATAAATGGCTGTTTTGGAATTGCTTCAGGAATGAATTGCCACATTCCTCTTGTATTTGGGGTGGTAGGAATCGAACCCAGGTCCTCAGAGAGTGTGGAGCAGCACTCTACCTACTGAGCTAAACTCCAGCCCCCTGTGTTAGCACTAGGAGACTGAAAACTGTCATGCTTTTAATGAAAACTCTGTTGCCTTCTGCCCACTCTTTTCCATTCCAGTTTCTGGATAGTGTCAGTGTTTATTATCCTTAAATAGGCATTTGACAGTGTGGATCACAACAAATTATGGATTACATTGGGAAGAATGGAAATATCAGAACACTTAATTGTACTTAGGAGAAATCTGGTCATGGACTAAGATGCAGTCCTTTGAACAGAACAAAGAAACACTGCTTGTTTAAAGTGAGGAAAGTTGTGTGTCAGGGCTGTATCCTTTCACCATACCTGTTTGATCTCTAATGCTGAGCAAGTAGTCCAAGAAACCAGACTTTATGAAGAAGAACATGGCGTCAGGATTGGAGGAAGATTCATTAACAACCTACTTTATGCAGATAACACAACTTTACTTGCTGAAAGTGAAGAGGATTTGAAACATTTATTGATGAAGATTGAAGAACACAGCCTTAAGTATGGATTTCACCTTAACATCAACAAAACAAAGATCCTTACTACTAGGTCAATAAGCAAATTCATGATAAGTGGAGAAAAGATTAAGGTTGTCTAAGATTTTGCTTTACTTGGTTCTATAATCAACACCTACAGAAGCAGTAGTCAAGAAATCAAGACACATTGCATTGGGAAATACTGTTGCAAACGACCTCTTTAAAGTGTTGAAAAGTAAAGATGTCATATTGAAAACCAAAGTGCACCTGACTTGGTATTTTTAATTGCATCATGTGCTTATGAAAGCTGGACCTTGAATAAGGGAGAGGGGACAAGAAGTGATGCTTTTGAATTATGGTGCTAGAAATAAATGATAAACATACTATGGACTGCCAAAAGAACTAACAGATCCAGTCTGGAAGAAGTGCAACCAGAATGCTCCTTGGAAGCAAGGATGGTTAGACTGAGTCTGACGTATTTTGGACATGTTGTCAGAAGGGACCAATCCCTAGAGAAAGACATCATATTTGGGAGAGTGGCGAGTCATCGAGCAAAAGGAAGAACCTCAACTAGATGGATTAATAACAGTGACTGCAACAATTGGCTTAAACATAAAAAAGATATTGTGTGTGCCACAGTACTGGGTAGTGTTTCGTTCTGTTGTACCTAGGGTTACTACAATTCCACTTAATGGCACCTAACAACAACAACAACAAAGTAATTTGAAAACCATTGGTCATTAAATAATTTTTTCTTCCATTTTTCCTAATGAAGTGGATTTTATATAATTTTTCCTTCAGAAATATTAATCTTTTCCTTGATCGTTCCCACTCTTTGAAACTTGTATATATTATGCATGCTGAAGCTATTTTTTAATCACAAATTCAGAGCATTCACTGATAGGAGCATTGAAATCAGGAGAACAGAACACTAGTTTGTATATTCTAGAAACCAAAAGACATAAAATCAAAACCCCAAGTCTGCTACAATTCTCTTAAGCCATTCCATTCGCTATACTATTCTGCCAACCCTTTACACACTCCTGCCTCAGGGTCATTACATTTACTGTTTCCTGAAATACTTTTCAAAGATGTGAACGTGAGTATTTCCTCAATTTCTTTTAACTTTGCTGTAATGCTGCCTTAGAATTTCTCTGACTACAGTGTTTAGAGAAACAACTTCCCTCCCACCTCACTATCAATGTCCTTACCTTGGTTTATTTTTCTTCTTTCTCATCTCCAATTAGAGTAAGCTCCATGAAAGCAGGAACCTTGTATGATTTATTTTCTGCTGTAATCCCAGGGCCTAGACTATATCTGACACATAATTAAGCAATTTATAAATACTTGCTGAATGAAAGAAAGACACTAAAGGCCAGTTCTTGGTGCCTGTTTTAAAGAGACCAATGATAAATTATGATGTGTCCATAGGAAAGCCTTCAAAGTCAAGAAGCCTTTCAGTTTAGTAATTAGAATTGCTCTGTGTGGATCCAGAAGAAGAAAATCCACCCTTTTGTAGGGAGGCAGATTTTGACTGAAAGTAAGGAAGAAGCTGCTAATAATTGCAGCTCTTTGAAAAGTGCTTTAGCTATCTTTGTGTAGATGTTTATACCACTTTAGGGATAAGTGTAAAGGAAATCTAAGCATCTTGTGCAAATTAGATTATATAACCACTAATACTAGTTCTTGAAACATATGATTCTATATTGGTTCAAAAATTAATAACTGAGTTTTGTTCTCCAAAGTGCTACTAGACAAGTGTATCTGTTGTGTTAGCACCTGAAATCAGGTGTTGGAAAATTATATTGCCCAGGTCAAATCTGACCTGTCGCCTCTTTTTTGTAAATATTTTTACTGGAACACAGACATGATCATTCATTTACATATTAAACCTTATACTATTATTGTAGCATTTAAAGAGTTCCCAGAGGGTGTTCCCATTCAGATAAGGGAGGTATCCTTGTACCCTGAAATTTTTATTAATCAACCTTTCTGTATCCCAGTTTACTTTGTTATAAAATGAGATTATTAATTAAGATTACCTCAGAAGAGTTTCCAGAGGGATTAAATAATATATCTAAAGATCTCTGAACAGTTTGCAACACAGGAGATACTTATCAACTACTAGCCTCCTGATGCTATTGTTAACATTTTTATTATGCTAACTGTAGAATAATGTTATTTAAGTGCTTCATTAAACAATTTGTTGTTGTTAGGTACTATGAAGTTGGGTCTGACTCGTAGCGATCCTCATAGGGTTTTCAGTGGCTGATTGCTTCAGGATTGCTTTGGAAGTGGATTACCACATCCTCCCATTTTTGTGGTGCTAGGGATTAAAACCAAGGTGTCAGAGAGTACATAGCAGCACTCTACAAACTGAGCTAAGCCCCAGTCCCTCATTAAACAGTAATATCCTTTTAATAAACCTTTTACTTTTCTTCTATTTAGGAGAATCCCTAGAAAATAATGAAAAACAGCATTTTTGTTTGGTTTGGTTTTGTTGAATGGGCCTCATGATGTCTTAATTTGTTAATTCAGAGCTTTATTATGCACCAACATTTATATATGAAATGTCATTTCCTCTTATGTTTCTATACAGTTCATCTCGGATGGCCTTTTCCCAACAATTTTAGCACAAAACCTTTTCCTTCCTGTTCCCCCATAGCTTTACTTGGTTTCCTTTTCTACCCTACTCTCCCCAAATCTTTTTCCTTTCTTGACTAGGTCAGTTAACTACAACACTTTGGAACATCCTCAAGGTTTTCTTTCTTAACCAATATTTCCCTAACTAATCACATGACACAGTGATCTTTCACCTATATACTACACCTACAGACAACCTATAAGATGTTGCCATATACTATTTATATTGTCTGAAATAGTTCTGTAGCTTTACCACCTGGTTTTATTTCTTCAACTAGATTGAAAGCCATGGTTGGATGAACTTTTAGGTGCTTAGTGCTTTACAAATACTTAAGTCTTATGTGAAACCTTGTACCTACAGTTCAAATTGCCTATATATTTTTAAAAATTGATACTTTCTTTAAAAGTGGTCTTGCTGCATGGCAAAGCCTCTGACAACCTTAGTTCCTTGAAGATAGCTAGAAAAGGAAAGCATTCCTTTAATCCATACTATTCCAGCCATCCAAATATTAGCAGATCATAAAGCAAAAGACTGTTAAGCATATCCTCTAGCATGATCTGCCATACAGGTTATGATAAATAGTTACATTTCATTTTTATTAATGGCAAGGAAGAAGAATGAGGATAAAACTCAGTGGTTGGGTACTTGCCTAGCAAGCACAAGGCATAGGTTCAATCCCCAGCATCACAAAAACAAAATCATATTTCAGTGGGGTGCAGTGGTGCACGCCTGTAATCCCAGCAACTCAGGATATGGAGGCAAGAAAATTGCAAATCTGAGGTCAGAGGCAGCTTGTGTAATTTAGCAAGACCCTGTCTCAAGATAAAAGAATGAAAAGTAGGCTGAGGGTGCAGCTCAGTGATAGAGCACTTGCAAAGCATGCATGAAGCTCTTGGTTCAACCTCCATGTACTACCAAAAAAAAAAAAAAAAAAAAAAAAAGCAAAGAAGAAGGGCAAATTGGCAAAAAGAATCATTAAGTTTGGAATTAGGAGTGTCGTATTTTAATATGCTGAAGACATTTTAAAATTCATGACTCTAAATACAGTATAGACTTCCTGCCACTATTTTCTAAATCTGAGGCTTTGACCTTGAATGGTAAAACTTTGAACCATAGCATATAGAAAGTAATGATGACCACGTAAATATTTGCATATTAGTCTATTATTATTGTACATGTTTCATAGTGATCATTTATAATTACTGATCTCATAAAACTATACAAAGCAAATAGAGATCCAAGAGAGGATACTAAAAAAGATCCTCAAGATGATCTCTGAGAATGGCTGTTACATTTCTTATTTGTTCATAATTAAGAATTTTATCTATTAACCTATTTTATTCCATATTTAGGGGAATGTTTTCTTAGTCAGTGTTTTTGTTTGTTTGTTTGGTTGGTTTTTGGTGCTAGAGATTTAACCCAGGCCTTGCACATGCTAGCCAAGTGCTCTACTGAGCTATATCCCCAGCCCCTGTGTCAGTGTTTCATAATCAGTAATTTTATTTTTTAAGTGCTCCAGCTGAAGACCTCTAAAAGATAAATCAACTTGACTCATTTTATTCAAACATTATGAGATGTTATACTTTAATTCCTGTGTACTGAGAAGCTGAGTTTAGGATGATTCTATGATATTTGGAATTTAGACCTAGCTAGATTCAGTTAGTAGTACTGTTTTGCACTCACCACAGACCAGCATTCAATCCCCAGCACTGCAAAATTGGGAGAAGGACATGGCAATGCACTCCCCAAGCAATGGTGAAACAATCAGCCATTGTAAACCCTGTGAGGTTCGCTATGATTCGGACTCAACTCAAAGGCACCTAATAGCAACAAGATTGGCAAGGCTGGAGTTTAGCTCAGTTTGTTGAGTGCTACTCTGTACTCCCTGAGGCCCTCAGTTCCATCCCCAGCACCACTAGAATGGGAGAAAGACATGGCAATCCGCTCTGGAAGCAATCCTGAAACAGTCAGCCATTGAAAACCCTATGAGGGTCTGGTACCTTGAGGGCACCTAACAACAACAACAGATTGGAAAGACTTTTCTCTTTAAAAATTTCAAGTAAAAGAGGCATTCCAAACTTTTATAAGCCAGTAATTTTTCCTTTACCCTCTCAACATCCTTCCCTACCCACTAAAAACATATACATGTTTTGTACTAATTTACTACTTTCTGTTATATTAATACATGAAATGTAAATCCCTTGAATTTGAAAGTGCTGAGCCACAATCCCGAAACAGTCAGCCATTGAAAACCCTGTGAGGGTCGCTATGAGTTGGATACCCACTCGATGGCACCTAACAACAACAACAACAAGCCAGAGGGCTAGCATTTTACCCAGCTGATTCCACATTTAGAATAATTTTTTTTTTGTCTATAAAAGCTATAATCATAGGGGTCCAAACCACAGTTTATTGCCAAATGTCATGTTACAACCTGGCCTCTTGGTTTCTTAAAATAAAGATCTGGAAGTACCTGAACCTCAAATGTTACCAAAAAGGATTTTACATTTTTTTCTTCCTCTAGTTTTTACATCTTGTTTCTCCAACTAGCTTGAAAACAACACTTGAATGATACCTGATGGAGATACCTGAAGGATTTATTACAAAGTATATAGACAGTGTCTGAGTGTAAAATAATATGGAAACTAAATTTAACTTTGTTTAAATTACTTTAGTTATTTCTTCTATAATTAAGATTATAATTCAGTTACTTCATCCTGAATACTTTTTGTAAAATGGTAAAGCAAATGCCAGAATTATGACCAGAGAGTAAGGTAGTGAGTTAATATGGTAGAGTTTAGGCAATTTTAATTGTAGGGGCATTGTCCCTTGGTTTTGGTATTTTACAAAAATGGTACCATTTATGATTTTATTTTGTTTTAGCCATGCCCTTTGGGTTCCCGAGATTTTCGAGAAAAACAGTGTGCAGACTTTGACAATATGCCTTTCCGAGGAAAGTATTATAACTGGAAACCCTATACTGGAGGTAATGTATAATCTAGCAGCACATTCATGATTGAGAGCTTTGCAAATATAAAAGAGTAACATAAATACATACATACACATGCATACATTCACACACATACTAGCTAAAATTAGTGTTTGCAAATCAAAGCAAGAAAAATACTTGTGTTATTTTAAAGGTCCCATATTTTAGTTTTCCTGTGATAAAGTTTATGTGTTAATACACCTTACCAGAAATTACGTCTTAAAACCTAATTCTATTTAACAAGGTACAAAATTCCTAGAATGGATATATATCCATCAAAACCATGTAATATTTCTGAATTATGATTGATGAAGACATTGGGAGGTAAATATAAATTATATTATAACCATTGAATATTTGTGATTATCAACCTTAAAACAAAGTATACCAATATAAATCAAGTCAAAAGAGAAAGGAAAAGATGAGATATCTCTTAGTCAAAAGCCAAGGATCCTTCCATAGATTAGTAATTTTTTTCAGAGTTAGAAAACATTTTTGCGTTTTAATTTGGGCATATATCAAACACTAATTACACAGTAGGCAGAAGGGTTTTCTTCCCAAAAATGTGAACTGAATTTTGTTGACATTATCTTTTAGAAAAATTTCTTTAGAAAGGTACTTTTAAAGAACTTTTATTGTTCTAGTGTCTTAACTTTAAAAATTATCCAGTTAGAGCAATGTTAAAGGAATTTTCCAGTGACAATTGTATATCCACTACTAATATTTTACCATTAACATTTTACTACACTTTACACATCTGTTCGTTTATTAATCCATCTTATTTTTTCTATATTTCAAAGTAAATTATAGTCATTTTCTTTTAAATACTTCAGCATCTATACCATTAGCCATAGCTCAGTTATTTCTTTCTTTTGAGGTAAGAGTACATTCAGTGAAATGCACAAATCTTACATGTACTCTCCATGAATTTTGACAAATGCATATACTTGTGAAGCCCTATTGGGATACTGAAATTGCCATTACCTCCAAAATTATTATAGTCCTTGTCTGTTCAGACTGCAATAACCTGTTATCATATATTGAGGCCTTTCAAAAACAGAAATTTATTTCTCATGGTTCTCGAGGCTAGAAGTCCAAGATCAGAGTGTCAGCATTGTTATATTCTGGTGAAAGCCCTTTACTCAAATGCAAAATACCATCTTCTCATATCTTCATTTGGCAAAAGAAGGGGAAAGAGCCCTTGGAGTCCTTGTTATGAGAGCACTAATCCCATTTGTATTGGCTCCTATCTCATAACCTCATTACCTCCCGAAGGCCCCACCTTTTAATATCATCACATTTGGAGTATTTCAACATATGAGTTTTGAGGGGACATAAACATTCAATTCAAAGTAGTTCTCATAGTTCTTTGTCGTTAATAACTGCCTTTCCTAATTCCTTCTGAAAGACAGTCATTGTTCTGACTCTTTTCTCAACATAGTTTAGTGATGCCCATTCCAGAACTTCATATATAGTAAATTATGTCCTATTCATTCTTTTATGTAGGATTCTTTACACTTAATGTTCTTAAGATCTATCCACTTTGATTTATGTGAATGTTTATATATATATATATCCCTTTTGATTTTTTTCATTGACCCATTGGTCATTCAAGAGCATGTTGCTTAGTTTCCATGCATTTGTGTAATTTCTACATTGACTACTTTATTGAGCTCTGATTTTATTCCATTGTAATCAGAGAAGATACATAATATGATTTTGATTTTTAAAAAATTTGTTGAAAGTTGTATTTGTGGCACAGCATTTGGTCTATTCTGGAGAATGTTCTCAATGCTGATAATAAAAATGTGTGTCTGTGGCTATTGGATGAAATATTCCGTAAATGTCTGCTAGGTCCATTTGCTCAATAGTATAGTTTAACTCAGATTTTGTTGTTATTGTTTTTGTTAATTTTTGTCTGACTGATGAATTGGGGTACTGATGAATTAGAGGTGTTGAAGTCCCCAACCATTATTGTCTTAGAGTTTGTCTCTTCCTTTAGATTTAATAATGTTTGATTTATGTAATTGAGTGTGCTCCAACATTGGGTATATATATAGTTATTATTGTTATATCTTCCTCTTTATAATGATATATTGACCTTTTGTCTCTTTTTACAGTTTTTGAATTAAAGCCTATTTTATTTCTTGAAAGTATAGCTACTCCTGCTCACTTGGGTTTTCATTTGTGTGAAATACCTTTTCTCTTCCTTTCACTTTCTTGTGGGTCTGTGTATTTTTACCAGTGAATTGAGTTTCTTATAGGCAACATATAGTTAAGTCTTTTTGAAATCTATTCAACTACTTTCTGTAATCCATTTACATACAAAATTATTATTCATAAATAAGAATTATTCCTGCTATTGTATCAATTGTTTTGTAATTGTTTTGTGTATTCTTTCTTCCTTCCACTTGTCTTATTATTTATTTTTGTAATTTGGTGGTTTCCTGTAGTGGGTTTAATTCTTTTCCCCTTTTCATTTTTATTTTTACTTTACCAGCAAGTTTTATTCTTTCACATCTCTCACATATTTTCATGATGGTAGTTATCATCTTTTTGCTTCCACATTTAGGACTCTCCCAGGCATTTCTTGTAGAACTAGTCTGGGGTGAGGAATTCTCTCAGTTTTTGCTTCTCAGAGAGAGACTTTCTCTTTCATTTGTGAAACAGCTTTGCTGCAATAGTATTCTTGGTTGGCAGGTCTTTGGTTTGGTTTGGTTTAGTTTGGTTTGGTTTTAGTTTGTCATTCATTTGACATTGAATATATCATCTCATTCTCTTCTGGTCTGAATGATTTTTGCTGACCAGACTGCTGTTTGCCTACTGGAGATTCCCTTGTGGGTGACTCGATGCTTTTCTTTTTCTGTTTTTAGACTTGTCTCTTTTTCTTAGACTTTTAATAGTTTGACGATAACATGCCTCAGAGAGGGCCTTTTATAGTTGTCAATTTGAGGTCCTTTTAGATTCCTGGATCTGAATGTCTGTATCTCTTTCAAGACTTTAGAAGTTTTCATCTATTATTTCATTAAATACCTTGTCTATCCCTTTCCCTTCGCCACCACTAGTCTGTCAGTTTGCCATCCTGTGGGAGCTTCTGTGTTGCTATGATGCTGAAAGCTATGCCATCAGTATTACAGATACCAGCAGGGTCACTCATGGTGGACAGGTTTCAGCTGAGCTTCCAGACTAAGACAGACTAGGGAGAAGAACATGGCTAACCCACTCTCAAAACAATTAGCCATTGAAAACTCTATGAATAGCAAAGAAACACTGTCAGAAAGAGTGCTGGAAAATAACGGGACCCCCCCCACACACACACCCCCAATAGGAAAACACTCAAAAGATGTCTGGGAAAGAGTTGCCTCCTCAAAGTAGAGTCTTCCTTAATGATGGGAGTGGAGTAAAGCCCCAGGGATATCCAATTTGCTAAAGTGACACAACTGAAAATGAGAAGGAACAATTGTAAATATCCATTAATAACTGGAATGTGGAATATATGCACTATGAATCTAGCAAAATTAGTAATCATCAGAAGAGAAATGGAGCACATAAACAATGATATTCTAGGCATGTGTCAGTTAAAATAGACTGGCATGGGCCATTTTGAATCAGATAATCGTGTGGTCTAGTAGTCTGGGAATGACAGACTAAAGAGAACTGGGGTTGCATTCATCATCAAAAAAGATATCTCTAGATACAATGCTGTTAGTGATAGAATAATATCAATATGCCTACAAGGAAGACCAGTTAATATGACTATTATTCAAATTTATACACCCTCCACTAAGGCCACAAATGAAGAAAGGGAAGATTTTTACCAGCTTTTGCAGTCAGAAATAGATCGAATATGCAATTAGGATGTACTGATAATTATTGGTGACTGGAATGCAAAAGTTGGAAACAAAGAAGGCTCAGTAGTTGGAAAATACGGCCTTGGTGACAGAAACAATGCCGGGGATCGAATGACAGAACTTTGTAGACCAATGACCTTTTCATTGCAAATATATTTTTAACCAACATAAACAGTGACTGTACACATGGAATTCACTGGAAGGAACATACAGGAGCAAATTGACTACATTTTGTACAAAGAGATGGTGGAAAAGCTCACTATCAAATGTCAGAACAAGATCAGATGCTGATTCTGGATCACACTATTAACTGCTCATAAGCAGGTTCAAACTGCAAATGAAGAAAATAAGAACAAATATATGAGAGCCAAAGTACGATCTTGAGTATATCCCACTTAGTACCGCCTCAAGAACAGGTTTGATGTGTTAGGCACTAATGATCAAAGACCAGATGAAGTGTGGCATGATATCAAAGACATCATTCTTGAAGAAAGCAAAGGATTATTAAAAAGATAGGAAAAAAGAAAAGACCAGATCACATGTCAAAAGAGACTCTGAAACTTGACCTTGAATGATGAGCAGCTATAGTAAAAGGAAGACATGATAAAGTTAAAGAACTAAACAGACGATTTCAACATGAACCAAACAAAAATCCTTACAACTGGATCAGTAAGCAACTTCATGATAAATGAAGAAAAGATTGAAGTTGTCCAAGATTTTGCTTTACTTGGTTCTGTCATCAACACCCATGGAGGAGGCAGTCAAGATATTAAAAAAATGCATTGCATTGGAAAATACTGTTGCAAAAGGCCTCTTTAAAGTGTTGAAAATTAAAGATGTCACAGTGAAGACCAAGGTGCATCTGACTCCTGCCATTGTATTTTCAGTCACATTATATACTTGTGAAAGCTGGATATTGAATAAGGAAGAGAGGAGAAGAATTGATGCTTTCGAATTATGGTGCTGGAGACAAATATTGAATATACCATGGACTGCCAAAAGAACCAACAGATCTATCCTAGAAGAAGTGCAACCAGAGTGCTCCTTGGAAGCAAGGATGGCTAGACTGCATCTTACATATTTCGGACATGTAGTCAGGATAGACCAATCCTGGAGAAAGACATCATGTTTGGGAGAGTGGCAGGTCAATGAAAAAAAGGAAGATGTTTAACTTGATGGATTGACACAGTGTCTGCAACAATGGGCTTAAACATAAAAAGGATCATGTACCTGGCACAGAATCAGGCAGCGTTTCATTCTGTTGTACATCAGGTCACTATGAGTCAGACCTGATTCAACAGCACCTAACAACAACAACAATAATGCTTTTTCCCTTCTCTTTTCCTCTAATATCCATTACATCAATATTTATTAATTTAATGCTATCTGGTAAATTTCATAGGCTTTTTCTAAGTGTTTTTGTTTTCACTACTTGGGTTTGAACCCAGGGTCTCATCCATGCCAGGCAAGCACTCCATCCTTCAGTCCCTCTTTTATTTTGAGATAGGGTCTTGCTAAGCAGTGCTTGCTGCCTCTGCCCTCAAACTTGTAATCATTTTAGCTCAGCCTCCTTAGTCACTGGGATTACAAGCAAATTCCACCATACCAGCCTCTTTAAGTGTTTTTTATTCTTTATTTGATAATAATGACAATGATGATTGGGTAACTGAAGTGTTTCAAATAAATCTGTCTTCAAGACAGATATTATTTCTTCTCCTTGATCTAGTCTGTTGATGAATTTCAATTGTGTTTTTATATTTTGATAATTGAATTTTTATGTCCAAGATTTCTGTTTGGTTCCTTTTTTTTTTTTTTTTTTTTTTTTACATTTTTTGAGACAGGGTCTTGCTAAATTACAAAGACTGCCTCTGGTCTCGAACTTGCTATCATCCTGCTTCTGCCTCCCGAGCTGCTGGGATTACAGGATTACTGGCGTGCGCCACCATGCCCAGCTCTGTTTGGTCCCTTTTATGTTACCAGTCTCTTGAGTTTCTCATTTAGATGATGAATTGTTTTCCTCATTTTATTGAACTGACTGTTTTCTCTTGCATATCAGTGAGTTTTCTTAAACTCATTATTTTGACTTCCTTTTCAGTCATTTTTGTAGATTTTCTTTACTGTGGGTATCTGTTTCTGGAGAATTATTATGTTCCTTTAAATATGTCATATATCCTTGTTTTTTCATGCTTCTTGTATTCCTATGTTGATATCTGAACCTCTGATATAATATTTGCTTCTTCTAATTTTATGGAGTGACTTTTATAGGAAAAAAGTCTTGGAGTTAGGTCATAAGATATCATCAGAGTAGGATGTTTTGGCTTTGGTTCTGAGTAGACACAGACATATAACTACTATGTGCATTGTTCTGCTTTAATTAACATGAGCATTGTTTGCGAGTGTCTCCATGGTTTAGACCACAGGTATTTGTGAAGGTAATTATGTGACTTTACAGTAAATGTGGGCTGCCAAGGGTGTGTGAACCCAGGACCTGGGAGGAGAGGCAAGTGCCAATGGTTGATTGTGGCAGAGTCTCAAGCAAGGCAAAAGCACTGCAGGAGATGCAGGGTGCAGGGGACATGTTCTCAGGCCCTGCAGGAGTGAGTGGTGCTGGTTTGGGGAACCTCTCTTGGCTGCAGCAGTGCCACTGGAGATGTGGAACCTGGGGAATGTTCTCAGCAATACCAGTGCCACATGTGGGGAGGGAGATGGGAAGGACAGATTCCCAGCCCCCGTGGGGCAACCCCAGGTTTTCAGGTTGGACCCTATTGGTGCTAGACCACAGTTCCCTCTGTAGTGCAGGGCACTGCATGGACTTGGGTGCTGGGGTCACAGTCACACAGCTGGGTCTATTTGAGTTCATGGGGTCAAAGCCATTTGTGCAAGTGTAGAGGAATGTTTGTGGGGTCCCCTGGGATAAGGACACGCCTAAAGCAGAATGGATTCTAGCAGCTGGTTTCATTCTCAAGATGACACTGTTTTCATCCCTGAGGGTCAGGGGAAGACAATGTCAGTTCTTTCTGTGAAGCAAGGCTACTTTGCAAGACTCCAGACAGCTCTCCAAACTGGGCTGAAAGCTTGTGAGGACTGTGGAGCTCTCCTGTAAGTAGGATTGCTACCACCCATGGTGGTAATGGGGTCCACTGGGACGCTCTTGTTTATTCTTTCCCTCACTATGAGAATCTCCTGGGCCAGGGAGCCAGGGATGTAGTTGCCATATACGTCATCTCTCTTTCTATGCTGCCATCCCAAGTGTCCATGCTGTTCAGTGTTCCCTATTTTCCTTGCTGGGTTTCAGTGCTCTTGTTATTCACCTTGAAATGTAGTCATTCAATTGTTGTTTGGTTCTTTTTCATGGAGGTGGTGAACACTGGAAGCCTCTGTTCAGCCATCTTGAATTGATCTCCTGCCTATTTTTAAGTTGTGTTATTTTCTTAAATAATAGTCATTTGTCAGATATGTTTTACAAATATTTGGTCAAACTGTGGCTTTCTCATTATAGGTATCTTTCCTATCTAGAGGGACTGGTTCAAGATCCCTCTGAGAATACCAAAATCTATGAATGCCCAGTCTCTTAATAAAATGGCATATTGTTTGCATATAACCTATGAGTATACTTCTTTAAACTCTAGATTACTTATAATATCTAGTACAAGGTAAATGCTATGTAAGTAGGTCTTATATTATTTAAGGGATAACGACAAGAAAAAATTTGTACATATTCAGAACAGATGCAGTTTTATTTTTCCAAAACCTTTTATCCACAATTGGTTAAATTTATAGATACAGAACTGGTAGACATGGAAAGCTAGCTGTACTTATTTAATGTATTTTCAAATAAGTAAGCTTTCTAACTTTTCAGTATTTATTTCTATTTTTTCCAATAATTTTTTTAATTGGAATTGTGCTCTGTATTCTAAAGAAGTCTTGGCCTGCCTAAACTCAAGAAGGTATTTGCTTCTAAAACCCTCATGGTTTAGTCCTTATACATAGATCTATGATCTACTTCAAAATAATTTTTGGTTTTATGTGTATTTGTAGAAGTATATTTATACAAATATATTTTTGATACTCTAGTTATAGATTTTTTTTATCTGTTTGTCAATCTTGTACTGGTAACACAGACAATTGATTACTGTAACTGTATAGTCTTTAACACAAGGCAGTGTAAGTTATTACAAGTTTAGTCTTTTTGTCAAGAATTTTTGGATATTCTAAGTGCTTTGCTTTTCTGAATGAATTTTAGAATCAGTCCTTCCTGTCTACAGAAAAACCTACTGAGCTTAGGAATGGTATTATGTTGAATTTCTAGTTCAATTGAGGGAGGACTGAGATTTTTAACTATGTTGAATTTTCTCATTTATGAACATGGTGTATCTTTCCATTTATATCTTCTAATTTCTCTCAGCTGTATTTTGTAGTTTTAGGTGTAAGTTCTTGTGTATCTTTTATTAAATATATTTTTGTGCAATTTATGTTTTTGGCATTGCTGTTAAAACTTGAAAATTTCATTTGCAATTATTTGTTCTAGTATATAAAAATAAATTTTATTTTTGCCTACTAACTATATTCTGTGACTTTCTAAGTTCCTGTATTCTAATAGTTGTCTTGTAGATTACTGAGCATTTTCATGGTAAATATTCATGTTACCTTAAAATAGAGACAATCTCTTTCTATCATTATGCCTTTTATTTTATGTTCTTGTCCTACTACCCTAAATTGGCCCTTCAGTATAATTTGTGCCTGTATTGATTGTGTGTTTTTCTTTATTCTGTTAATATGCTGACTGACTTTATAGACTTTGCCATACCAAACCAACCTTACATTCCCAGTATAAACCCCATGTAATGATGATTTATTTATTTTTTATATATATTTGGATTTAACTGCTACTTTTTCTTAAAGATATATGTAGAGTTGGATGTGGTAGTGCATGCCTGCAATCCCAGCACTCAGGAGGCTGAGGCAGGAATATTGCAAGTTCAAGGCCAGACTGGGCTACATAGCAAGACACTGCCTCCAAAACAAAACAAAAATAAGACAAACAAACAAACAAACAAAACCCTATAAACCCAGCAACTTGGGAGGGTGAGGTAGGAGGATCTCAAGCTTGAGGCCAGAAGCAGCCTGTGCAACTTAGCAAGACTCTGTATCAAGATAAAAAATTAAAATTGACCTAGGGGTATAGTGCAGTAGTAGACTACTTGCCTAGCATGTACAAGGCCCTAGGTTCAAACCACCAGTACTGAAAAAAAATCTATGTATGTATGTATGTATGTATGTATGTACGTATGTATGTATGTATCTGTCTATTTTCATATATGTTTGTGATGGATACTGATTTGTACATTTTTTTGTGATATCTTTAATAAGGCTTGGTGTCAGAAGTAACCTGGTTTCTAGGAGTAGAATCCTTATTTATTTTGAAAGTTTGTAAGATCTATGTTGTCCAGTTTATTGCTATAAATTGATAATAACATTCTCTTACCATCTTGTTATCTTATTTAATGTCTATAGGATCTGTAATGATATATATGTTTTCATTTCTGATATTAATCATTTACTTCTTCTCTATTTTTCTTGATCGGTTTTACTGATCAAGAAATGATTTTATTAATCATTTTTTAAACTCGAAATTTAGCTTTATTATAATTTTCTATTATTTATCTTTTTGTGATTCTTTAGGTTTTTATGTTGTTATGTTCTTCATTTTCAGTGTATTTTGCTTTTCTACATCCCCTAAATTGATATGTTGTAATTTTCTTTCCTTCAACTCAAAATATTTTATTTATATTGTGGTTTCCCCTTTGACCTATGGGTTGTTTAAAACTGTATTTTTTTCATTTCTAAATATTTGAGAATGTCTAGATATCTTTTTAATTAATTACATTGTAATTAGAGAATACTCTATATTCTTAGTGAATGTTCTGGGATATATGAAAATGATGTTATTTTCTACAGTTATTGGATATAAACATTCTATAAATAGCCCTGCAGTCACCTGGCTGAGAATGTAATTCAGTACTTTATATTCTTTCTAAAATTTTTTTTTGTAGTAGTTCTCTTATTGACTATTAAGAAAGGTATATTAAAATTATATGGCCTTACTTTCTCTGTATGTTTTTATTTCATAAATTTGAATATCTTTCATTAGATTTATATACATGTAGAATTGTTTTGTGTTAAAGTAGAAGTGTCTGAAAGAATTCATAGATTTAATAATTACCATCTGTATAATTGTGTGCCTAGTGAAATCACTTTAAATTCATAATAAACTGTAACTTAGGCTAACTGGTTAATATGCCCTTTTAGAGTATCATTTTAAATTCTTTCTTGAATTATTAGCCATACCCCTTTTCCCCCCCAGCCTCATTGAGGTATAATTGACAAAATTGTATATAGGACAGCTTGAGGTATACATGCATACACATCATATGCTTAAGATCTTAAGCATATTTTAAGTATACTCTTAGCAAATTTCAAGTGTACAATATATTATTACTAGCTATAGGGTGTTAGATCTCCAGAATTTATTCCTCTTATAACTGAAAAGTTGTACCCTTTGGGCAAAATCTATTTTTCTCACCTTAACCAAGCCCTAGTAACAACTCTTTCTGTTTTTATGAGTTTGACTTTTTAAGATTCCATATATAAGTGAGATCGTGCAATGTATGTCTTTATGTGTCTGGCTTATTTAACTTAGCATGTCTTTCAAGTTTATCCATTTGTCCAAATCATAGGAATTTTTTCTTTTTGTTGATTGTACGTGTGTGTGTGTGTGTGTGTGTGTGTGTGCGCGTGTGTGTGTGCGCATTTCTTTCTCCACTCATCTGTTGAGAGATGCTTAGGTTGCTTCTACCTCTTGGCTGTTGAGAAATAATGCAGCAGTAAATATGGTGTTGGGCTGGGATTTAGCTCAGTTGGTAGAGTGCCGCTCTGCAGTCTCTGAGGTCCCCAGTTCTATTCCCAGTACCACAAAAATGAGAGAAGCATGTGGCAATCCACTCCCTAGGCAATCCTGAAACAATCAGCCATTGAAAACGCTATGAGGGTCGCTATGAGTCGGACACAACTCGACAACATCTAACAACAACAATAACAAATATGGTAGTGTAATAATCTCTTTGAAATAGTGATTTTATTTTCTTTGGGTATATATCCAGAAGTGAGAATGCTGGATCAGCTAGTAGTTCTGTTTTTAATTTTTTGAAGAACTCTATTCTGCTTTTACATTATGGCAATACCAACTTAAATTCCTATCAACAACGTGTAGGCATTCTCTTTTCTCAAAATTCTTGTCACCACTTATTATCTTGTGATTTTGAGCTAATAAGCATCCTCATAGTGACTAGGTGATATCTCATTGTGGATTTGATTAGCATTTCCCTGATGATTACAGGAAGATTTCTCATATTTTCATGTACCTATTAGCCATATGTATTTTTTACTTGGAAAAATGTCTTTTTAGTCCAATTATCTATTTTTTCATTATGTTATTTCTTGTTTTATTGTTGATTTATGTTTGTTCTTTATAGGTTTTAGATATTTATCCTTATTGGATATATGGTTTGCAAATATATTCTCCCACTCTGTGGGTTGCCTTTTCATTTTTTAAATTGTTTCTTTGCTGTGAAAAACATTTTAGTTTGATATAGTCTCACTTGTTTATTTTGGCTTTTGAGGTATCATCCAAAAATGTATTGCCAAAACCAGTGTCTTGGAGCTACAGCCCTAGGTTTTCTAAGGTAGTTTTAGTCTTGGCTTATGTGTTCAAATTTTTAATCCATTTTGAGTCAGTTGGTTTTTTTGTTTGTTTGTTTGTTTGTTTTTTGTATGGTGTATGATAAGGTCCAATTTCTTTTTTTTTTTTTAATGTGAATATTCAGTTTTCCAAAAATCATTTCCTGAAGATACTATCCTTTCCTGGTATATTCTTGACACATTTGTTGAAGATTAGTTACTCTTTTTTCCCTGCAATACTGTGGAGTTGAACCCAGTGCCTCACATATGCTTTTGCAAGTGGTCTACCAGTGGGCTGCACACCCAACCCATTTTTACTTTCTATTTTGAGACAGGGTCATGTTAAGTTATGCAGCCTGCCTCTGGCATTGAACTTGTAATCCTCCTACCTCCACCTCCCAAGTCACTGGGATTACAGAAGTGACCCACCACATGGCCTAAGATTAGTTTAGTTACATGGGTTTTTTTTCAGGGCCCTCTTTGTTTCTTTACTCTATATGCTTATTTTCATAAATTACCAATTCCGTTCTGATTACTATAGTTTTCTAATAGTTTTGTGAAATCAGAAAGTGTGATACTTCCAGCTTTGTTCTTGCTCAAGATTTCTGTGGCTATTTAGAGTCTTTTGTGGTTCAATACAAATTTTAGGATTTTTTTTTCTATTTTTGTGAAAAAATGCCATTGGAATTTTGTTAATGATTGAACTGAATCTGTAGATTGGGAGATTGTGGACATTTTGACAATGTTGATTCTTTTGATCTGTGCATATGCTGTATCTTTTCACTTATTTCTTTCACCAAAGTTTTCTAGTTTTCAGTGTGCAAATCTTTCACCATCTTTGTTAAGTTTATGCCTAATTATTTTATTCTGTTGTAAATGAGATTGTTCCCATCATTTCTTTTTGGATAGCTCACTGTTAGCGTATAGAAATACTACCAATGCTGTATGTCCATTTTGTATTCTGTATTTACTGAAATGGTCTTTAGAGTTCTCTATATTCTGTTGTACATAGGGTCACTATGAGTCAGACCCAGCTCAACAGTACCTAACAGCAACAACAACAATATATGTATGGTCATAATGACAGCAAACAATTTTATGTCTTCCTTTCCAATAAGAATGGCTTTTATTTCCTTTTCTTGCCTAATTGCTCTGGCTAGGACTTCCAGTGCTATGTTAAATAGAAGTGAGGAAAATGAACATCTTTGTTTTATTCCTTAAGTGAAAAGCCTTCAACTTTTCATTATTGTGTGTTATGTTAGCTATGCACTTATCATAAATGGCCTTTATTGTGGTGAAATATATACCTTTTCTACCTAATTTGTTGAGAATCTTTATAATGCAAAGTTACTGAATTTGGTCAAATGTTTTTTCAGCATCTATCCAGATGATCATTTGGATTTTGTCCTTTGCTTTGTTAATGTAAGTCAACACATTAAATATGTTGACTTATATATGTTGGACCTTCCTTTCATTCTTAGGATGTATATTCTACTTGATCATGAAGATCATACCATTGTGGTCAGAAAAGATGCTCAATATTATTCCAGTCTTAAATTTGTTAACACTTTTTTTGAAGTCCCCTACTATTCTGTTGCTGCCTGTTTTCCCCATCAGATCTGTTAGTATTTGCTTTATGTATTTAGGTGGTCCAATGTCAGATGCATACATATTTGCCATTATAAATTGCAATAAGTTGTTGAGCTGACTGCTTTGTCTTTTTTATGGTTTTTGACTTCAAGTCTACTTTGTCTGATATAAATGTAGTTCCTGATGCTCATTATTGGTTTTAGTTTGCATGGAATATCTTTCTCTAACTCTTCTCTTTTAGTTTTATGTGTCCTAAAATCTGAAGTGGGTAAACTGTAGGAAGTAGACAGTTGAGCTTTTAAAAAAAAAATCTTTTCGGCCACTCTATCTATTGATTGTAGAATTTAATCTGTTTATATTTAAAGTAAATATTTTTAGGTAAGGACTTATTATTTTCATTTTGTTGCTTATTTGGGGCTGTTTTATAGATCCCTTTGTTCCTCTCTTGGTGTCATTTGTGGTTTGATGATTTTCTGTACTTGTATGCTTTGATTCCTATTTCTGTTTTGTGTATCTAATAAGGTTTTGGCTTTGTGATTACAATGAGGATTATATGAAATATCTTAGAGCAGTCTACTTTAAGCCAATGGCAACTTAAATCTGATCACATACAAAAATTCTACACTTTTGCTCCCCCATTTTATGTTTCTGATATCACATTTTGTAACTTTTTATATTGTGAATCTGTTAAAAAAATTTTGCATGTGTAGAAATTTTAAATATTTTGTCCTTTATTTACCCTTTATAGTAGAGTTATAAGTGACGCATCACCATGGCAGTATTAAGAGTATTTTTAATTTGAGTATATACTTACCTTTACCAGTGAATTTTATACTTTCATATGTTTTCATGTTACTAATTAGCATCCTTTCATTTCAGCTTGAAGAACTCCTCCCCTTAACATTTCTAGTATGGCAGGTCTAGTGGTGATGAACTCCCTCAGCTTTTGTTTGTCTGGGAAAGTCTTTATCTCTCCTTCATTTCTGAAGGACAGCTTTGTCAGGTAAAGTATTCTTGGTTGGCAGTTTTTTGTTTTTCTTTCAGCACTTTGAACCTGTCATCCCATTTTCTCCTAGCCTGCAAGATTTCTATAGACAAATCTGTGAACAGACCTATGGAGTTCCCTTGTATGTGATGAACCTTTTTTTCTCTTGCTGCTTCAACATTTTTTTCTTTGATTTTGGGTAGTTTGATTATAATATATCCTTGTGAAGTCTTTGGGTTGAGTCTTACTGGAGACCTTTGAGTTTCATGTACCTGGATATCTGTCTCTTTCCTCAGATAGGGAAATTTTTGCCCATTATTTCTTCAAATAACATTTCTTTTTTTCTTTATTATTTCAAGATTTCCATAGTGTAAATGTAGCTTTTTTGATGTTATCCCATAAATCCATGGGCTTTCTTCATTCTTTTTCTTTTTTCCAAATGACCTCCTTTTAAATCCATAGATTCTTTCTTCCACTTGATTGAGACTATTGTTGATGTTCTCTGATGCACTTTTCATTTTATGTCTTGCATTCTTCAGCTCCAAAGCTTCTGTTTTGTTTTGGGTAGGTGTGGGTGTGAGAGATTTCTCTTTATCAAACTTCTAATTTTGTTCACTTGTTTTTTTGATTTCAATAATGAATTATCCACCTGTGCTGTCTTATAACTTCCTTAAACTTCCTTCCTCCCTCTTTCCCTTCCTCTTTCTTTCTTCTTTCTTTCTTTCTTTCTTTCTTTCTTTCTTTCTTTCTTTGTGTTGGGGATTGAACCCATGGTCTCATGCATGCTAAGCTTTTGAGTACCACTGAGCTACATCCCCTAGTCCAAACAATTCTTTGCCAGATGATTCATAGATGTCCATTTCATTGGAGATGTCATCCCTTTGGTAGTGTCATGTTTTCTTGATTTTTCTTGCTCTTTGAATTCTTATATTTTCTGACTGGTGCTTAGAGAGATACATATTCACCAAACAGCTCAGCTAGAGATTCTGGACTTTACCATATGTTGACTATGTGTGTATTTATTCCATATCTCTTGTTCTTTCTTGGAGAATTCTTAAGATTGTATGCCCTTTCTGGATCCCACAAAGCCTCTCTTGGATCTTACTCAGGTGCTGAGAGCCTCCTGTTTGTTTTCCCTAGGGTGCTGCCCTAAGATGCTTAAGTTGTGTATCTTTTTCCAGTCCTGAAAAGTTGAGCCAGATGTCTGTGTTGGACACTTGCACCTGCTGTCCATGGAATCATGCTTAACCTGCTAGCTTTGAGGAGTGGAGAAGAGGCATGCGGGGTCTTGGGGATATTCATGGTCTACTTGTGGGAGGGTCCATAGGAAAATATCCCAAGTGGATTATGCATGGGCTTCCTGGTAGAACTGATGGAATGGTTAACAAGGTTGGTGGCCTCTCTTCTCCGACTTTAGCCTTTCCCAGCCACTTAAGCCATTCCTATCTCCTGAGTATTCTGGGTGAGATGAGAAAGAAGTTGACTTCTTGGGCAATGTTCCACAGAGGTAGGAGAACCTGGTGCTCACTCTCTATTTTCTCATTTCCCAGCATGGTAGAAATCATGGCTTTGGGGGTGGCATGTCTGTCTTTTTGCTGAGCTATGCTGCTTTGGGTAGGAGGTTGATGCAGGGAAAATGAAACTATTCTTAAACACCTTTAATGCATCTGCTCTCAAATTCTTCGCTTCAATGACATACTAGGACTTCCTGACTGGATTTTCATCCTTCCACAAAGATGTGCTCATCTGTGGGTAATTGTCAAAGTTGATACTTCTGCAGGAAGATATTAGAAAGGTCCTCTTCTCCCATCTTGCTGATGTCACCCCAGCAGCACCTCTTCTTAAAGTTCATTGTAGCAGAAAAAACTGAACACATCTTCAGCAATAAACAAAAAAGAAATGTATTATTCTCTTCATGACACAGTGTAGTGAACCAAGGAATATAACTGACGTATTTATATGTCCTTCCTATGAAATAGTACTTTATATAGTTAAGATAATGCTAAAGTTGAGCAAGCAAGAGTCAGATTCTCTTTCTAAAGCCTGGCATGTAATACTACATTAAATTCAAAAGCATTATTACAAAAATGAGAAAAAAAACTGTATTAGGTAGCAATGAGAAATCCCAGCAAGATTCATAGAAACTCAGAGGAATTTTATTCATGAGAATCTTTAAAAATATAATTTGATTGTTATTTCACAAAGAAATTATTGTCTTTATTCCTTGTTATTTATGTGCACAGTATAGCAAAATGTGTCTTCAACCCTAAAATGACTTCAAGCCTAAAAATGACTTTATAATTTATATAGAAACGCATTAAAAAATGGAAGACAACATGGACTCAGGCCATAGACTATAAACTGGTAGTTTAGGGACCAGTTTTGCCAGCATTTAAAAACCAGAAGGGTTTCATCTTCTCTTGAAAAAAACAGTATCTAACAAAACATCTATTGCATGATAATTTAACTATAGCAGTGAACTCTTTTAGAATTGCTATGTATAATTTATTATTGACTCCACCATTCAGTCTCCTTCTCTCTTTTATGTACCTTTACCCTGCAGAAACCTGGTTTTTAAGAACTTCACTGAATCTTAGGCATATTTTATTTATCTGCTTTATGTTCTTTACTAGAAGAAATTTTCTTTATTTTAAAGATAAGTTTTGTCAGCCCAACTAGAATAAGATTACAGTGTTCTAAACTTCATGAAATAATACCATTTCTTGGCCGTTTGGCTAAGATCAAGTATAGTAAACTTCATGAAATAATGGTTTTAAAGAAAGTATTTTAACTTATAATTTTAATCAATAATTACATATTTATAAATAATAGCTTTTTCATGTGTTGTTTTCATTGCAATAAATCCAAACTTATTTCTGTTTTTCTAATAATATCATGTACTCTTTTCATTACTTATTTTTGCTTATTTTTCTTTTTACCCGTAAAAATACATATTTCTGACAAAATGGAAATATTCAAGTTATTATGCATTTATTCACAAAATAACATTAGATATTGTTTTAAAGTCTAATATTTCATATTTATCTGATTTATTAATATCATAGGAATTATCCCAATTTAATGCTATAATTCATTTTGTCTTTGATTTGCTAATCTCTTAAGAATCTATCTCCATGCTACAGCCAAGTTCATGGAATATAGTATGTTTAGGGCAAGTACAAATTTAGTTTTGTTTTAAAACTACATATCTACTTAGGAAGTAGAGTTTTTATATCACCTTCAGTAGGATATGTAATAGAAATTCTTTTCTTTCTTTTTCTTTCTTTCTTTCTCTCTCCATCCTTCCCTGCCTCACTCCTTCCCTCTCTCCTTTCCTTCCTTCCTTTCTACCTTCCTTCCTTCTTTGTCATCAAGGCATCATACATACCTTGTAAGTGCTCTACCAATCAACTGCACTCCTAGCCATTTTTTATATTTTTATTTTGAGACAGACTCTCACTAAATTATGCAGGCAGCCTCCAGAGTTGCTGGGATTATAGGTGTGTGCCACCACTCCGGGCTCAATTCATATTTCCTATACAAAATTATTGTCTCAAACCTCCTTGAATTTTATTTCCTTAGTTAATTTTTAATTTTTATTTTATATATTTAAAAATACACAGTTACCTCCACTAAGATTCCTTTTGATCTAAAATGTTATAAATATATAATAGAAATGCCTAAAAATTTTAATCCTTAAAACTTCTTAGCAGGTCTTCTTTTAAGTTGTGTAAGCAATGAAATAAGTATGGAATTTTTTAAAAAGAGGAAAGAGCCCTAAACATCTAGGTGAATGTCAGGGAATGATGTGTATTTGAATAATTAATTTGCTGTGCATGATACTGAATCACTGTTCATTAGGAAAAGAACTCCATTTTTTAAATTATTTTCTACTTTATTTGTCTAGGTGGGGTCAAACCTTGTGCGTTAAACTGCTTGGCGGAAGGTTACAATTTCTACACTGAACGTGCCCCCGCAGTGATAGATGGGACCCAGTGCAATGCGGATTCACTGGATATCTGTATCAATGGAGAGTGCAAGGTTGATCAGATTTTACTCTTCTTTGTTGGGTTTTTTGAGACCTTTGTTTTTTTCTCTGGTAGTAACTCATATTTAATTCTATGTTCATTTTTCAAAAGAGAGCAGCACTCTAGAGAAATTTAATTTCCAATAAAAGATGGCAATGTATGTAATTACAGGCAGAATGACCCATTCATATTCAAGCCTCATGAAAATGCAATTTATTCTGGTATTCTTATTTATGCTTATAGCAACTGCCAGGGGTATAAAAATATTTTGGATTGTTCTATAATTCTTCTGTTCTGTTTACAAACAAAATGATAGAAAAAGAAAGGGAATAAGGATTCAGCTCTTAATCATATGGGTGCCATATGTTCTCACTGGAAGGTTTTATATACCATACACCGTATATCATAGCATAATTTTTCCTCATAGTACAAAACAGCTATGCTCCTCCTACTTTACCTTTATGGTGTTTTTCATTATAAAGTTAGTCTCTATCTTATTAAAGCATTTGCTTTAGGGAACTGGTTAGACTACTTGGGAGTTACAGAAGCAAATCCATGGTGCTTTCTTGAACTTGTATATGAATCTTAACATAAGAAAAACCACAAAAACCACTGTTTTCATAACTTTTTTTGCTAATTTGGTTTTGTTTTACTTTGAAGAGAAGCACATCACTAAGTAGTACAAGTGAAAATGAAGAGATAAAAAGCACTGTCTATTTTGCTTAATCTCATAATTTCTTGGAAAAGTTCCTATCCTTCTGGTTACTTGCCTCTGGATCTTATGATCCAGTTAGTGTGTGTTTGGTCATGCTTATGTGTACCCACAGAAGTACTTTATTTCCTTGAAGAAGTTATTTTTGTGACAGTATTCAAGTTTTTTCAGATAACAAAGACCCAAATACAGGTTTTAATCAAGGATTACCTACCTACTTTCAATGGCTAAAGGTCAGATGTAAAAAGTTAAGGACCAAACTACATAGGAATACATATTTAAAGCCCACATTTTCATCATAAAATACAAATTTGAAAGGTCAAATTTTAGCTTCTTTAATTGCATGCTTACATTTCCTTTTTATTTATGGAAACTTTATTCAACTAGTGGAAACAGATATTCATTTTTTAAAATTTACTCAAGTATGAATTCCACAACTAATCTCCAACACAAACAATTGGATATCCAAAAAGAGACAACAGTTTAGGATGGACAAACCATAACATTCAGTCAGGCCTTTTGTTGTTATAACCCTGTAGAGGACTGTAGCCATATTTCTTCATTCTTCAATTTTTTGATTGACAGTACAAATAAGAGCCTGTTGCTAACAAATTATCGCATTTTAAGAATTAGAGCATGATATCTATAAATGAAGGAGAGGCCTAAGTTAAAAATCTAGGCATACATTCTTAGAGAATCAAAATTGTTTTTTCTTAAAAGGGGTATTGGGAAACATCAGCTGAGACTTACTGTAGAGTGAAGGTAAATGGGAAAGTATTTCCTATTTTGATTTTCTTTACTAAAAAAAAACAAGCAAATCAGTTAGCTATATGCATTTGATTAGGTATGGTTCCAAGGATTGCTCTTATGACACACTGAATATCATTCTCTATTTTCAGCATGTAGGTTGTGATAACATTTTGGGATCTGATGCCAGGGAAGATAGATGCCGTGTCTGTGGCGGAGACGGAAGCACATGCGATGCCATTGAAGGGTTCTTCAATGATTCACTACCCAGAGGAGGTGAGCGTACAGAGAAAATTCTTCCCCTAGTGTACTTGAAATAATCAAAACACTTGATTTCTCTCCCCC
>VMDO01001394.1:40281-211631 GCA_007922755.1 Pedetes capensis
CCTCCTCCTCCTCCTCCTCCTCCTCCTCCTCCTCTTCCTCCTCTTCTTCAGGATAGAACCTCAGCCTTTGCTCATGCTAGGGAAATGCTCTGCAACAGCACTAGTTTTTGTTTGTTTTTGTTTTCTTTTTGAGACAGGGTCTCACTATGTTGCCCAGTCTGGCTTCAAATTTGTGGGCTCAAGCTATCCCTTAGTCTCAGCCCAGTTTGCCATGTTTCTTTAAAGTGTGTATATCAATAAAGCACCAATGTAAGGGTTGCATACTGAGAAAAAAAGATGAACCAATATACATGCTAACACTTTAAAAACATCTTGAGATAATTTTAGAGAAAAAAAATTAATTATTTTTTTATCTAAAATGTATTCATGAACCTAAAGGAGAATTTGCTCATATTTTATAATTTATAAAGTACAAAGTCACCTACAGCCATACCACTGTGACATCCAATCCCATCAGATCTCAGAAGCTAAACAGGGTCAGACCAGGTTAGTATTTGGATGGGAGACTGCCTAGGAACACTAGGTGCTATAGACTTGGGAGAAGGACCCAGCAACCCACTGCTAAAATACAGTCACCCATTGAAAACCTTATGAATAGCAGAGAAGCAATAACAACACTGTTTCACCTATTGTATGTAGGGTCTCTATGAATCAGATACCGACTTGACAGCATCTAACAACAACAAAGTACAATGTCAAAGAAAGAATGAAACAATTAAAGAAATTGTTATTACTGGGTGGTTACTAAAGATTCATTTTTCTAGTTGGGGCTGCTTATCACTGTCTATTTTCTGTTTCCCAGGCTACATGGAAGTGGTGCAGATACCAAGAGGCTCTGTGCACATTGAAGTCAGAGAAGTTGCCATGTCAAAAAACTATATTGGTAAGTTATTTCGCTAGACTTTAAAAATTTATGAGGAAAAGAAGCACAGTGTCATGAAGCAAAAGAAATACTGCTTTGAAGCAAAACATTTACATGTTAAAATGAAGGAAGTTTCAAGTTTTATTTGACTATGTGTAATATGCTAAGCAGAAAAATTAGTTTATTCTTCACTGAGTTAACTATTTGTTTTTAAGTTAATTTTATTGAGGCATAACTTGCATGCAAGAAAATGCATCATTATAATTTCTATAGTTCACAGAGTATTAATAATTACATGAGTATTACAACCAAGATATAGAACATCTCTGTGATTCCAAAACTCTTTCATTCTCCATTGTACTTATATTCCATTACTCCAGCCTTAGTCTCAGAAAAACTTTGATTTTTTTTTCATATTATATTTACCGTTTTTACTTGTTCTAGAATTTCACATAAATGAACTCATATTTGAGTATGTACGGGGCTGGGGTTTAGCTCAGTCTGAGGCCTTGGATTCAATCCCCAGCAGTGCAAAAATGGGAGAAGAACCTGGCAGCCCACTCCAGATATAATCAGCCATTGAAAACCCTATGTGTAACAAAGAAGCAATGACATAGTGTTGGGCATGGCACAGTGTTAGGGAGTGTTTCATTCTGTTGTACATAGGGTTGCTATGATTTGGACCTGACTCAACAGCACCTAACAACAGCACAATATGTATCATTACATCTGTCATAATGCTTTTGAGCTCAGCATAATATTTTTTGAGATTCTTGTATATTATTGAGTATATCCATAGTTCATTGCTTTTTATTGTTGAATAGTAGTCCATTGTATCAATATACCATAATTTATTTATTCACTTGTTGATGGATATTTGATTCATCTTTCTAGTCTTTGACTATTATGAATAAAGCTTGTTTGGGCATTCATAAGCAAGCTTTACATAAATATGTATTTTCATTTCTCCTGGATAAATGTCAGGGAGTAAAATGTCTGAGTCATATGATAAGTATATGTTTAACTTTATAAGAAATTACTAAAGTGCATACATGGGAAACAAAATGGAGTTTTTAAGAAATTGAAAACAAAATCACTATCTCAAAGATATATCTGTACTCTCATGGTCAGTGCAGCACTATCCATGGCCAAGATATACAAACAACCTAATTGTGTATTGATAGATGAATGCATTAAAAAGAAAATTTGTTATTCTGCCTTAAAACAAAACAAACAAAGAAAGAAAGAACAAGGAACTCCTGCCTTATGGGACAACATGGATGAAACTGGAGGACATTATGTGAAATGACATAAGCCAGACACACACCAAAAAATTACAAAATAATCTCTTTTATAAGGGGTTAGGGTTTAATTCAGTTGGTAGAATGCTGCTTGACACTCTCTGAGGATCTGGGTTCGATCTCTAGCACTGCAAAAACAGGAGAAGGATGTGGCAATCCAGTCCTGAAGTAATCCTGAAACAATCAGCCATGGAAAACCCTATGAGGGTTGCTATGAATCGGACCCACTTGATGGCACCTAACAACATCATCTTTATTATGTAGAATCAAAAAGTCAAGTCTGCAGCCAATTCACCATGGCATCTGATCCCATCTGATTGTAGAAGCTAAGCAGGGTCGGACTGATTAGTGCTTGGATGGGAGACCAACTGGTAATACCAGGTGCTGCAGGCTTGGGAGAAGGACCTGCAAGCCTACTCCAGAAACAATCAGCCATTGAGAACCCTATGAATAGCAGAGAAGTACTGACAGTAGTGCCTGACATGGCGCAGTGTCAAAGAGCGTTTCATTTTCTTGTACACAAGGTTGCTATCAGTCAGATCTGACTAGAGGGCACTGAGCAACAACAAAGAGTCAAACTCATAGAAACAGAATAGAAGTGTGGTTACTAGGGATTTGGGAAGCAGGTGACAGAATGGAGAGATGTTGGTCAAAGAATACAAGCTTTCGATTATAAGCTGAATAAGTTCTGGAGATCTAATTTACTGTATTTAATAATATATTGTATACTTGAAATTTGCCAGGAGGATAGGAATTATTCTTAATACATACCAGAAAAAGTCAACTATATGAGGGATTATGTTAATTTGCTCAATTGCGGTGATCCTTTTACAACATATATAAAATTATCACATTGTACTCCTTAAATTTATTAAATTTTATTTGCCAATTATACTTCAATAAAGTTGAAAAAAGAAAGAAAAGCCCACTATTTTCCAAAGTGGATGTATGTCATTTTCTGTTCTTACCGTAATGTAGGAGAGTTCCAGTTGCTCTACATCCTTGTCAATACTTAGTATTGTCAGTCTTTTTACCCACACAGATATCTTTTTTTGTGAAGTATCTAAACAAATATTTTACCTATTTAAAGTTTTTTTCTTTTGTTTTTCTTTTTCTTTTTTTTTTTTTTTTTTTTTTTTTTTTGAGACAGAGTCTCACTATGCAGACCAAACTGGACTCAAACTCACAATCCTACTGCCTTGGGTTTTTTTAAGTTATGAACTCTTTCTTCATATAGTCTGGTCACAAGTCTTTGTCAAATATATATTTTATGAATATTTTCTCCTAGTTTGTGGCTTGCTTATTCATTTATAGCTAATGTCATTTAATTTTGATGAAATACAATTTATTAGACATTTTATGATTTGTTCTTGCATGTTGTATCTTAGAAATTTTGGCCATTCCAGGGTTGCAAACATTGTCTTCAGTGTTTCTTCAAGAAGTTATTATTTTAAGAGACTGAGGGTGTACCTTAGTAGTAGAATGCATGCTTAGCATGTGCAAGGCCTTGGGTTCAATCCCAATCACAAAACAAGAAAGAAAAAAAAAGTTAGTAATAATTTTAGCTTTTACGTGAAATATATGGTTCATTTGAATTAACTTTTATATAAGGTATAAAGTAAGATTTGCGACTCCATTTTTCTCATGTGGATATTCAATTACTATAGCACTACCTGTTCAAAAGACTGTCATTTTTCCCACTGAATTACCTTGACATCTTTGGTAGAGATCAAGTGAGCATGAACAAATGGATCTGCTTCTGTTCCTAACTACTTATCTATGTATGTCTATCCTTAAACCAAAACCATACTATATTGAATAATGGAGCTTTCTAGTTGCTTCTGAAATTCAGAACCTTTAGATCCTGAAATTTGTTTTTCTTCTTTAAAATTGTTTTTAAAAGTCTTTAACATTCTGTATACATTTTAGAATCCACATGTCAATTACTACAGAAAGAGATTGTATGGAATCTATAAATAAATCTATGTAAAATTAATATCTTTAAAATATTGAATTTATGGATAACCCTTCAGAAAATGGGAATACCAGAGACCTAATTGTGCTCATGAGGAATCTGTATGTAAACCAGGAGGCAGTCGTTCGAATAGAACAAGGAAACACAGCCTGGTTTAAAGTTGAGAAAGGTGTGCATCAGGGCTGTATACTTTCACCCTATCTCTTCAATTTATATGCTGAGCAAATAATCTGAGAAGCTGGACTTTATGAGGAAGAACGTGGCATCAGAATTGGGGGAAGACTCATTAACAACCTGAGTTATGCAGATGACACAACTCTGCTTGCTGAAAGTGAAGAGGATTTAAAACATTTACTGATGAAGATCAAAGATCATAGCCTTCAATATGGGTTGCGGCTAAACATCAACAAAATAAAAATCCTTACAACTGGGTCAGTATGCAACTTCACAATAAATGGAGAAAAGATTGAGGTTGTCCAAGATTTTGCTTTGCTTGGCTCTATAATCAACACCCGTGGAAGCAGCAGTCAAGAAATCAAAAGGTGCATTGCTCTAGGAAAAGCTGTGGCAAAAGATCTCTTTAAAGTATTGAAAAGTAAAGATGTCACATTGAAGATGAAAGTGCGTCTGACTCATGCCATGGTATTTTCAATCGCATCATATGGTTGTGAAAGCTGGACATTGAACAAGGGAGACAGGAGAAGAATTGATGCTTTTGAATTATGGTACTGGAGACGATTATTGAATATACCATGGATGCCAAAAGAACCAACAGATCTATCCTTGAAGAAGTGCAACCAGAGTGTTCCTTGGAAGCAAGAATGGCCAGACTGCGTCTTACATATTTCGGGCATGTAGTCAGGAGAGATCAATCCCTGGAGAAGGACACCATGTTTGGGAGAGTGGCAGGTCAACGCAAAAGAGGAAAACCCTCCACCAGATGGATTGACAAAGTGTCTGCAACAATGGGCTTAAACATAAATAAGATCGTGTGCCTGGCACAGAATCGGCAAGTGTTTCGATCTGCTGTACATAGGGTCACCATGAGTCGGACTCCGACTCGATGGCACCTAACAACAACAACAGTACATAAAAGACTGAATTACTGTATGTTTATTCCAATCTTCTGTAGATTTTTTCACCAATATTTCATTTTCAGTGTGTAGATCTTGCATATATGTTTCATTAAATCTGCCACTATCTCTGACATTTTTTTCCTTCAGTGCTGGGGACCGCATCTTTGGCCTTGCACATGCCAGGCAAGCACTCCAACATTGAAGTACATCCCTAGCCCTTTATCTCCTGCTTTTTGATGCTATTGTAAATGGTATTGATGTTTTAATTTCACTTTCTAATTTTTGTTGTTATTATATAACAATTCAATTGATTTCTCTTTATATTTGCCTCATGTCCTGAGGCCTGGCAATGATCACTTATTATTTTTTAATAGTTGTTCTGTAAATTCATGGATTTTTACACAAATTACCATGGCAACCTTGGGCAAAGGGAGATCTATTTCTGTATGTTCAATCTTTATGCCTTTTATTCTTTTTATTTTTATTTTAATTTTTTTATTCAGGACGTTCAGTACAATTTTGAATAGAAGTAAAGAGATAACTGAACATCTTTTGATGTTATTCATTGTAAAAGAAAAGCATTCATTTCTTTCTTTCTTTTCTTTTCTTTATCTTTCTTTCTTTTCCTTCCTTCCTTCCTTCCCTCCCTCCAATTGCTCTATATCCTTGTCAATACTCCTTTTCTTTCTCTTTGTCTTTCTTTCTTTCTCTTTCTTTTTTCCTTTCTTTTCCTTCCTTCCTTGCTGTCTTCTTTTTTTCTTTCTTTTACTTTTCTTTCTATTTTTCTTTCCTTTCATTTTCTTTCTTTTCTTTTTTTCTTTCTTTCTTTCTTTCCTTTCTTTCCTTTCTTTCCTGTTATATAATGCTGACCAGAAGATTTATGGAGATGGCCCTTTATCAAGTAAAGATGTTCTTTCCTATTTCAATTTTTCTGAGAGTTTTACTCATGAATGAATGTTTAAGTTTTCTGAAACTATTGATTGATATGATTATATAGAGTTTTTTTGACCCTATTAATATGAGAAATGTATTGATTGCTTTTTGATTGTTAAATCCATCTAGGATTCTGGAAGAAAAAACTTCTCTGCTGGGCTCCATGGCATGGCGGATGCCTTTAATCCCAGAGACTCAGGAAGTTGAGGCAGGAGGATCACAAGTTCGAGGCCAGTGGCAGCTTACACAACTTAATGAGACCCTGTCTGAAGATAAAAAATAAAAATGAGACTAGGGGTGCAGCTCAGTGGTACAGCATCCTTAGTTCAATCCCTGAGTATGGGGTGGGAGGGGGGAGAAACAAAACCACTTTCTCATGATTTATTATCCTTCCTATATATTGCTGCAACTGATTTGCTAATAATTTATTTTTGACTGTGTGGATTACAACAAATTATAGATAGCATTGTGAAAAATGGGAATACCAAAGTATAATTGTACCCATGAGGAATCTGTACATGGACCAGGATGCTTGATATAAGGTCAGGAAAGGTGTAGATCAGACCTGTATCCTTTCACCATACCTCTTCAATATCTATACTGAGAAAATAATCTGAAAAGCTGCACTTTATAAAGAAGAATGTGGCATCAGGGTTGGAGGAAGTTTCATTAACAGCCTACATTATACAGATAATACAATGTTGCTTGCTGAAAATAAAGAGGATTTGAAACCTTTACTGATGAAGATCAAATAACACAGCCTTAAGTATAGATTGTACCTCAACATCACCAAAACAAAAATCCTTACAACTGGGTCAGTAAGCAGCTTCATGATAAATGGAGAAAAGATTGAGGTTGTCTAAGATTTTGCTCTACTTACTTCTACAATCAACACCCATGAAAGCAGCAGTTAAGAAATCAAAGGGTGCATTGCATTGGGAAAAGTAAAGATGTCACATTGAAATCAAAGGAGCATCTGACTCATGCCACAGTATTTTTCAGTCACATCATTTGCTTGTGAAGACCAGACACTGAATAAGGGAAACAGGAGAAGAATTGATGCTTTTGAATTATGGTGCTGGAGGCAAATATTGAATACACCATGGACTGCCAAAAGAACCAACAGTTCCATCCTAGAAGAAGTGCAACCAAAGTGCTCCGTGGATGCAAGGATGGTTAGGCTGCACCTTATGTATCTTGGACATATTGTCAGGAGGGACCAATCCCTGGATAAGGACATCATGTTTGGGAAAGTGGTGGGTCAATTAAAAAAAAAGGAAGACTGTCAACTAGATGGATTGATGTAGTGTCTACAACAATTGGCTTAAACATAAAAAAGATGTGCCTGGCACAGAATCAGGGAATGTTTTATTCTGTTGTACATCAGATCTCTATGAGTTAGCCTCAACTCCACTGTACCTAACAATAACCAAACAACAATATTTTATTGAGATTATTTGGATCTATGTTCATAAGAGACATTAGTTTCTAGAATCTTTGCTTATGATGTCTTTGTTGATGTTATCAAGATAAGCCTAGCTTAATAAAATGAGTTCAGAAATTTTTTTTCCTATTTTCTGAAATAATTTGAATAAAATTGATATTATTTCTTAATGTTTGATAAAATTCAATTATGAATCTATTGGGCTAGAGGTTTTTTTGTGTGAAGTTTTTATTGAAAATTTCAGTTTTCTTTCTGTGCTGATAGTACTCTCTCACAAACATGGGAGATGTTCCTCAAACTTGCAGAGTATCTATAAGAAGTGTCACAAATGCCAACCCCACAAAATGACACAGTCCAAGAATGGCAAGACTTCTCAGCATTTTGATGGAAAGCAGCATTATGACAGGAAGTAGAGTGGCTATGGTGGGTAGACTAAACAGATTTTCCAAAAAAAGGCTAAAACTACAAACAAAATTGTGCTGAATCTTGAGTGTGTTGAGCCCAGCTGTAGATCTTAGAGAATGCTAGTTATTAAGAGATGCAAACGTTTTGTACTAGGAGGAGATAAATAAAGAACCAAATGATCCAGTTGTTAAGCTTTATCTTTGGTTTTCATAGCATAAAATCATGTGATTATATTATAAATAGATCAGTTTCTGTAAAAGCTGTAAAGTTTTATAATTTATTAGCCTAATGTTGTCCATAATATTCCCTTACTACTGTCTTAGTGTCTGTAGAATCTGTAGCAATGGTTCTTCTTTTCACGGCTTATATTGATAACTTGTGTCTTCTTTCTTTTTCTTATTCTGCCTTTAGTTTGTAAGATTTTGCTTTATTTATTTTGAAACTTTGCTGTTAGGTGAATATACACTTGAGATTGTTATATCTTCTTGATATAATGATAATTTTATCATTATTAAATGTTTCTCTTTATTCCTGATAATATTTTTTGACCTAAAATCTATTTTGCCTGATACTCATCTAACCACACCTGCTTTATTCTGACCAATATTTGCATGGTAAATTTTTTCCACCCACCTATTTTCTACTTGTAAGTTTCTCTATATTTAAAATGTTTCTTTTAGACTGCATGTAGGTTGACCTTGATTTATTATAGTATCTAACAGTCTTTGCATTTTTTTAACTAAAATCATGAAGTTGAGGGATTGGCAACTTTTTCTGTAAAGGACCAGACACTAAATATTTTTGGATCTATGTATAAAAATAGATGATGGGCCATAGTTTTTGTCATCTCTTTGTTTAGATCATTTATATTTAATATAGTGATCACTATCATTGAATTTAAGCCTACCATCTTGCTATTTTTCCATTTGTCCTCTATATGTTTCTATTTTATTCTCCTTTTATATCTTCTTTCAGATCAATCCAGTGTTTTATTCCATTTGATCTCTCCTAATGGCTAATAACTTATTAGCTATACTTCTATTGAATTAATGGCTTTTCTAATATTTACAAAATGTACCTTCAGTTTATTACAATACACTTTTAAATAATGTTGCACAATGTTGTTTATAATGTAAGACTCTTGCAACAGTTTATTTCCATTGTCTCCTACCATCCTAGGTGCTATTTTTGAGTGCCTACTTCTCCATATGTTATAAGCTCTACAATACAGTGTGAATGTTTTTGTTTCAAAGAATTAATTATTGGGCTGGGGAGGCCCTGGATTCAATCTCCAACAACACAGAAATAGAAAGTGAGAACTCAAATTGATAGAAAACTCAAAGCTACTGAATTGTTTCATTTTTATTTTTACTATTTCACATATAACATAGACTCAAATGTTCTTATAAAACATAAATAATTTCGATGTTTTAAATGAGAAAGAAGGGGCTATGGGTGTGGCTCAGTGGTAGAGTACTTGTCTAGTGTGTACAAGGCCCTAAATTCAATCCTCAGTACAACAAAAAGAGAGGGAGTGAGAGAGAGGGAAAGGGGGAAGGAGAGAGAGGAATGGAGGGAGGGAAGGAGAGAAGGAGGAAGGGGGAATGAACCACTAGAAGTAAGAGCTGAAAACAAAGATTGTAAAATACAAGAAAAATTCTAGACCAAATGATTCATAAATTTGGTTGAAGCTGGATATTGTGGTGCATTCTATAACCCCTGTCTCAAAAAAAATAAAAGTATGTGGGGGTTTTTGTGTGTTTGTTTTTGGTTGACATGTTTCTATCTCAAAAGGTTAGATTTTGTTGGAGGTAAGGAGTAAATGAATCTTCACAATATATCTGAGGTAGTTGTTAGGTTCCATTGAGTTGGGTCCAACTCATAGTGACTCCGTGTACAACAGAACGAAATACTACCCAACACTGCCATGTCCAGTACTATGTCAGTGCTTCTCTGATATTCATAGGGTTTTCAATGGCTGATTGTTTTGGGACTGGGTACCAGGTCCTTCTTCCAAGCCTACAGCACCTGGTATTCCCAAACGGTCTCCCATCCAAGGACTAACCAGGCCCTACTCTGCTTAGCTTCCAAGATCTGATGAGATCGGACACCAGGGTGGTATGGCTGCAGACTATCTGGGGTTAAGAAAGTATCAATATATTTTCCAGGTAGATGAAGATGAAGAGGACCAAAGTGGTCTGTGAGAAGTCTAGAGAGTCAGAGACTGTCTGTATTATGACCCGTTTAGTCTGTTTATGCTACTTATTCATCTGGTGTGATAAAGTCTTTGAAGTAAACTAGCATACTAACAAAAAAGAAAAATTAGACTGATATATTTATCACTATTCTATTCATTGTTGTTGTTGTTGTTAGGTGCCATCGAATCATGTCCGACTCATAGCGACCCTCATAGGGTTTTCAATGGCTGGTTGTTTCAGGATTGCTTTGGGAGTGGATTGCCATATCCTTCTCCCATTTTTTGCAGTGCTGGGAATTGAACTTGGGACCTCAGAGACCTCAGAGCAGTGCTCTACCAACTGAGCTAAATCCCAGCCCCTATTCTATTCATAGGAGTTTTTATAGAGTTCAAAAAACCCTTTTTTTGCACACATATGTTTCAAAAATTATGCATGCGTGCACACCTTTATAGTTCTTGTTTTGTTTTGTTTTTATGAGGAGGATTGATCTGAAGGTCTTATTTATGCTAGGCAAGTGCTCTACCAATGAGCTACATACCAGTTCCCTTCCGTTATACTTTCTAAGTTTCTTGGCTTACTTAGAAAAGCTTCTTGTACCCTAATGTTATGAGAAAGAAAGTTCTGTCATATTTTCTTCTGGCATTTTTATGATTTAAATATATTCGTATTTAAACATTTATTCATATGGCATTTATTCTCTTTGCTTTGTATTGTAAAATTCATATTACATAAAATTAAGCATTAAAAGTGAACGATTCTGTGTACATTCTGAAACATTGTTATTACCCCCAAAGGAAATCCATTAAGCAGTTATCTCCTTATCCCCCAGGCCTGGGCAACTACCAATCTGGCTTCCGTCAGTGTGCACTCTGACCTATTATGGATAGTTCATATACATGGAAGCATACAATATGTGGACTTTTTTGTTTGGCCTCTTCCATGTAGCATATTTTTGAGGTTCACATTTTTATTAGTAATTTTTAATATACAGTGTAATGGCCTCATCGTGACATTACCATACTTGTGTTTCATTGTGCATTTTCATGTTCACCTCCCCCATTACTCTCTTGTGCTTCCTTCCCCCAGCACCTCTTTCCCCACCAATGGTCCCCCTTCTACTTGCATGTCTTTATTTGTGTGTACCTCTATCTACCATGTACATCCCGATTTTGCCAACATCTGTGATAGTTCCTTTCCTTTCTCCCATTGCTTTTTCCTCCTGCCCCTCCCTTTTTCTTTAGCCCATTATTGTTCTCTACATCAGCCCCTTGTACTTTCATGACCTATATGTTTTAATATTGAATATATATTGAGGTCTAACTTCCACATATCAGAGAAAATGTGATGTTTATCTTGCTCAGACTGGCTTATTTCTCTTAAAATGATGATCTGTAGTTTCATCCATTTTCCAGCAAATGTCATTATTTTGTCTTTCTTTATGAGTAATACTCCATAGTGTATATATGCCACAATTTCCTTATCCATTCATCTGATGGTGGATACCTAGCTTGTTTCCATGTCTTCGTTATTGTGAATAATACTTCAGTGAACATGGATGAGCAGGTATCTCTGTGGTTTATCTACTTATATCTCTTTGGATATATACCCAGGGGTAGTATAGCCTGGGTCATATGGTATTTCTACTTCTAGGTTTTTTTTGAGGAATGAGGTTCATCACATTATAGCATATATCAATGCTTCATTTTTATGGCTGAATAATATTCCTTTATATTGTCTATACTACAATTTGCTTATGCATACATCCACTCATGTACATTTGGGTTGTTTCTATCATTTGTTTGGGAACAGTACTACTATGAACATGTATAATATAGAAATATCTGGTACATGTTTTTAATTTTTTCAAATGTCTACTAGGAGTGGAATTGTGGCATTTATTCTTATATAAAGAGTTAGCTATAAGTTCAGCATTTTTTTCCTAAAAGGTAGTCTTCTGTCTTAGCAGCATTTGTTCTTTTCCTTTCTTTACTAATTTAAGATATTTCCTTTGCCATTTGCAAAATTCCTCCACATATTTGGGTCTACTGCTTAACTATCTGTTTGATTTCGTATGACAGTGCCAAAGGTGCTCTCCAGCCATAGTGATTTAATAACTGTTTTCATATTTAGAGAGGAAATGTACTCTGTACCTCCACTCCGTCGCCAGCCTTTTTCTTGTAATTTTTACAAATTTCAAAATTTATTATTATTTTTCATTATTACTAATTCCACATTTATTCCTCCAGAAAAACCTTTCATTCTTATCTGGGCTTGGTGAGCACTCATATAGTCCCAGCAACTCAGGAGGCAGAGGCAGGAGAATCACAAATTCGAGGCCAGAAGCAGCCTGCATCATTTAGCAAGACCTTGACTCACAGTAAAAAATAAAAAAACAGGCTGAGGGTGCAGTGCAGTGGTAGAGCACTTACAAAGTACATGCAAGGCCCTGGTTTCAGCCACTCAGTACTACAAAAACAAACAAACAAACCCTTTCATTATTTTCTGTCAATGACATTGTAAATATTTGAGTAGTATCTTCTCAACATTCAGATGAAAAATTGCTGTTTTAACTTGTATTTAAGAAAATGGTGAGCCAGATGTGGTGAGGCATGCACGCTTGTAATCCCAGCACTCAGGAGATTGAGGCAGGAGTATTACACGTTTGAGGACAGCCTGGTCTACATAACAAGACCTTGTTGAGAGAGAGTAAGAGAGAGAAGAAAGAGAGAGAGGAAGGAAGAATGGAAGGAAGGAAGGAAAGGAAAGGAGAGGAGAGGAGAGGAGGGAAGAAAGGGAAAAAAAGAAAATGGTCAGGTACCCTCTGTCTACATGAAAATGGGTATTCACTGTATACTTGAGTGCCGTGATTGATCCATGATAATTTGGTAAATGAAGTTGCACATCTTTAGGTGGATTTTGATTTTCTTTTACAGCTTTAAAATCTGAAGGCGATGATTACTATATTAATGGTGCCTGGACTATTGACTGGCCTCGGAAGTTTGATGTTTCTGGGACAGCCTTTCACTACAAGAGACCAACTGATGAACCAGAATCCTTGGAAGCCCTTGGTCCCACCTCTGAGAATCTTATTGTAATGGTAAATGTGTCTTTGTCATTTTATTTCTATTCTTTGTAATCCCCTCTTGTGAGGAAGGAAGGGGTCAAGTTTTACTATTTCTGTTTTACAGGTGGTGAAATTAAGGTAAATAAAGGTAAAATGATTTGCCCAAGGGAGTAGAACCTGTGCAGAGTGAAGACTATAGTATTCCTTTCATATGATTTTTATACTTTTAATGCTCTCTTGAGTGATATTTTTATAACCAAATAAGACAAATGAGACAATTGGCTCCAAACTACTTATGAAAATGAAACAAGAAAATTTTTATATAAATGCATGTGCTTTAAAAGTTGTGTTGAGCTTGAGGCCAGCCTGGGTTACATAGTGAGACCTTGTCCCAAAACACCTAAATAAATAAATAAGTAAATAAATACTGTCTTAAAAAGATTTGCTCTATATTTTCTTCTTCAAAAGCAATAATAATTATCTGAATGAAGGCTCATTGTATTTTAATTATCTTCACCAGTTGTTTTCAATGGCAGGTTCTACTACAGGAACAGAATCTGGGAATTAGGTATAAATTCAATGTTCCCATCACTCGAACTGGCAGTGGAGATAATGAAGTTGGCTTTATGTGGAATCATCAGCCTTGGTCAGAGTGCTCAGCTACTTGTGCTGGAGGTAAGACACCCACTAGGCAGCCCACCCAACGGGCAGGCTGGAAAGCAAAACATACTCTGAGCTATGCTTTTGTGTTTGCTGAAGAAGCTAATTGGAAACATTTTTTGCAGGTTTGCTTCAAGCTGTAATTTAGCAAAAGAAACTTTACTTTAATTATATTATATTCGATTTGTTTTCAACCTCATATAATTTATACAGACTTGTTGGTAAAATACATCTTGGCACAATGAGTGTCTCTGCTGGTGCTTCTCCCAAGACTATCTTGAAGGTGGGCTGTTTGCTTTTCATGAACACATTCTTGGTAAAGAACATCAAGAGTTTTAAATAAGAAAATGAGCCAGAGTCAGACATCACAGAGGCAACTTCTTGTAATGGGGGACAAGAATGTATGTGTGCCTGCGTGTTTGTGTTTGTATGATTGTGTGTTTCCCACAATCTTATTCAAACTCCCTTCTCCAGCCATCAAAGTTAAGGGGCTATCTGCTGGGACGCTACAATAATTACTGGTGTCTGGGTCTCTGGGTTAATGGTGCATAATATTCCCATTATAATCCCTCCGAGAGGTAGAGATAGCTGGTAGGCAGTGGTTGGTGATGTGTTGGTTGTCCCATGTGCGTTTTTCATGGGTGCCTTTTCCCCACAATTTACTCTATTCCTAATCCTCCTCCCTCTAGTGGCCACCAATGCAATTCTTTACCTCTGGCTGGGAGAGCAGGACAGTTGGCTTCCTTCAAAGCCAACACCCTTGCTGCTGCATGGACTGGTGAGTAGAAGTGCTGTGCAAGCAGCATCTTCCTTCTCTCTGGAGACTAAATGCATCGCCTCCACCATATACCTTGATCCTGGTAGGCAAGGAGACAAAGCTATCCCTCAGGCATAGGCTAGACTAGAACATCTCACCTCTCCAAAAGCAAAGATTAGGTTTTAAATAATGATATATAGAATAGGTGAAATTGAAATGAAGTGAATCATTCAATGTATTATCTATATTCCCATTCTAAACTGTGCAGAAGCGTATGATTTCACATGGACTTTATCCTGTCTTGCCCTGTAGCCACTGGATCACTAAATACCTCAGATTTTAAAGGCTTGAATGGGAGAATTATTTTCAAAGAAATAATATAATAAATTCAGTATTTTTAGACTCATAATAATTAAATCAATTATTAACTACCCCTCCAATTTTAATAGTAAAGACTGTATAACATGAAAAAACAAGCAAATATTCGAATAACAATAATATATTAATGTTCTTTCTTGTGTGAAATATTATGAAATATGGTTATGTAGAATTTGTAGCATATTCTGAAAGTTCTCCAATTCTCATCCATTCTATGTGTGAAATGGATGATGATTTATAATATAGTTTTAAAAACTATAATGCATTACCATTTATTTTAATAAATAAAAAGTATTTCCAGCTAATATCACTGTTGATTATCCTCAACTAATTCTCTATTTGTTCAAGTGAGTGCCACTGTATTATATTTTGGTGGCATTCATATATATATATATTTTTTTTCCAATTAAATTCCTTTTAGTCACTCTATAAATTAACCTTCCCCTTTTCACATACCAATGAAAAGTCTTCATTAGGGTAATACATATATAAGTCAGGCCCTAAAGTAAGATAGAATACACTTATTAAGAATCCATATAATTTAAAGTTTAGGAAATCTAATAATCATAGTCTAAAATTGAGGTCAATTAACTTAGAAAAGAGAAGGCAGAGGAGAAGCATGTTAGTATCTTCAAATATATGACAGATTGTTGAATGGGAAATTCTTAGTGCCTGTTCTTCTTTTGCTGAAATTGCTATATTTGGGGATGGTTTAGACACAGTCTTGTCTGAGGCCAGGGAGGGATTAAGTGAATTCTCAATGTTCTTTCAACCCTGTGATTCTATTTGTTCAGAGAGCAGATAGTCCAACAAAAGGATGGTGTGGGGGGAGGTTACACCATGAAAATTTAATTTGAAAGAAAAACTATGATTTTATTGAAGTAAAAATACAAAAAATCTAAATGAGTGGTGTTCTTTTCCATATATTTGTTTTGATAAATGGAAATGATTTCTTATGATTGGGAATGAAACAAAAGAAAAGTGGGAAGGGAGAAAAGTCCCTGGAAGGAGATTTTTTTTCCTTATCATACCTCTTTCTTTGATTCTGGAGCTTCTGATCTTAGATATTTGAGGTTGTTCTGGGAAACCAAAATCTGCTTGGTTGTGAATGAACATTAATGAGGCCATTGCCTTCTTTGGGAGATGAGGTACAGTCATTGAAAGTGGGCAGGCGTGGTGCAAACAGCTGTCATTTGTCTTGGTAAGTGGTTCTCAAAGTATGGCCCCTGGACCAGGTACATTAAGATCAATTAGGAGGTTGTTAGAAATGCTAATTTGGGGAGACCTAGTGAATAGAAACTCTTAGAGTGAGGACAAGGTATCTGTTTCAACATACTTTACAGATGATTATTGGTGTCCCCTCAAGTTTGTGTACCACTGGTTTTGGCTTTCAGAGAAACTGAAATCTTGCTTTTGAGACACATGCAATCTATGGTCTGATGACTGAGTTCCGTCCATCTTTGTGGACTCCTTTCGCACCTAGAACATACTAGGTACTTAATGAATACTCACAGACAGTGAATATGTGAAAGGAATTTAATTTTGGCAAGTATATGTGTGTACCTTTTCTTTCCAGTATAGGAATCGAGAGTTTAGAATTGCTCATTTTTCATGGATAGAGAAGGCAAATTAATTGGCAAGGAGAGACAATGTAATTCTGCTTAGCATGAGTAAGTAAAATCAAGCTCCTCTCTTTTGTTCTCCATATTTTGAATAGATGGAAACTCTAGGAGTAGGGTAGGATACAGGATATTCTAGTGTAAGTATTCTAGGGTTGTTGTTGTTGTTGTTAGGTGCCGTCGAGTCGGTATCCGACTCATAGCGACCCTCTGTACAACAGGGGAAACACTATTGTCAGTGCTTCTCTGCTGTTCATAGAGTTTTCAATGGCAGATTGATTTTTGGGAGGAGGTTGCCAGGTCCTTCTCCCAAGCCTACAGCTTCTGGTGTTCCCAGGCGGTCTCCCATCCAGGTACTAACCAGGCCCGACCCTGCTTAGCTTCCGAGATCTGACGGGATCAGATGCCACAGGGCTATGGCTGCAGGCATCCTAGGGTAGATATCAATTATTAAAGTTACTCTTTCTATGCACGCTCCTATTTTTAACCCCAGATTCTTTAAATATAGGAAGTTTACTCTGAAGGAAGTAAATTCCCTTAGGGCTCAGGAATCTTAAAGGGAGAGCCAGAGTCATCTATTTGGTAATAGTAAATGAAACTTCATCTACACTTAAAAAACTTTCAAGAAAAAGTCAGTTCTGCCTATTTTTCATGCAGACACTATGACTGAATCCTAATTAGTTCTTCATCATAATCCTCCACTTCCATCTCCCCAGGGAGGTATTAGGTATCTCGAGGCTGTCAATTTTTTTTAATGGTGAAATAGAAAGCAAGAAATCTCAAAATCTTTCAGTTATAGTCTCACGAGATTCCTCAGTGTTCTTGCTATTGTCCTGCATGTATCTTATTAATGTCAAAACCTTTGAACTTTGATTGAGTTTGGGAGCAATAATGCTAGCTTTCTCTTAATGAGATCTTTTCAGATAAGAAATTTTAAGACTGTTTTTCTGTTGTTTAGCAGATCCAATGACAAATCTAATATGCAGGAAACATTCATGATGATTCAGTCCTAGTAATGGTCTTCTCTCTTAGTCAATGATGATACACAGTGATGAAACACTTCCTTAGCCTGACTGGGAACATGGAGATGCTATGAGGTGTTGTCCTCAGGATAAATGTGATTTTAAAGACACAGCTGTGATTCTTCCTCTGCGAAGAAATGAAGTAAATTAAAACTTGCCTATTTTCAGAATCATCATTACTGCAACAAGAATTTGGTTTTTTTTTTTTTATTCCTTACCCAAACCATTGCATAGTTTTTTAATTTATCTGACTCCCAATTTTATCCACTACCATTGGATAAATGAATATGATAATGTGTTAATTGACAAAGTTTGGCTGAGTGAAGAAAGTTGAATTGTTTTAAAATACAAAAGTTTAGAAGATTTTTTGAGTAATAATTTATGCCAGTGTACCTTTACACTCTAACTTTTAAAGGTTGAATAATAAATGTTATACATTCATCCTTTGATTTTAGTTGTATATGCCCTTTTTTTGCTGATGTTTGGCTAGATACATGGTTTCCAATTTTAGCATGCACATGAATCATTCAGACAGCTTCTTACAACACAGATTGCTAGGTTCTGCCTCCAGTTTCTGATTCAGTAGCTCTGGCATAGGCTCCAGAAATTTTCATATCTAACAATTTTCCAGGTAATTCAAGTTCTATTTGTCCAGGAACCATATTTCCAACTCTGGGCTAGACACTTAAGGTTCCTAAAATAAGTGCCTATTAAAGTAAAGTGACGTGTCTTCTAGGTAATAAACTATATTATAGTTGTAATCCACATTAACACTAGTATTTTAAATTATGAGTGATTCTACTGCCTAGCTATGTAATAATAAATAAAAATTTTATATAGTTTGTAAAACATTTTCTGATGCCCTGTTCCATGTGATCATCCTTAACAGCTACATGAGGTAGACATTGTTATTATTATTCCTACTTTGTAAGTAGACTTCAAGTGAAGTAATTTGCTGAAATTGAGATCTAGATATTGGGTCTCTATTGATATTTTACTGTAATATTCCTCTAACAAAAATTTTTTGCCAGTTAGCACCTCTATAGAGAAACATAAATATTACTCACTCCAAGTACCTCCTTTATCAGTTTAAAAGTTTGTTTTCTCAAACACTTTCCCTAGAGTGATGGGTCTGTACCTTGACATACATCAGAAACACCAGGAGAACTTTGACCAATACTGATACTTGGGCTCCCTGCCATCCTATTTAGTTTGCCAGGGCTATGGCCTGAACATCAGATTTTGAAAAGATCCTTGATATGGCCGGAAGTTTTAGTCTTCAAAATATTAACATGTGGATGCAAATATCTGGGAGTGTTATTAATTCACATCTCTTATTAATTGGCTACTATTTAAATGCAAGAGCTAATGAGATTTAAGAATGAATATTTGGGGTAAGAAAATAGAGACTAGCATCAGAGAAATGAAAGGAAGCAGTGGTAGAATGCCAGTTAATTTTGTGACTTTATTTAATGTGGCCATTGGCCTACGACATGCCTATGGAAAGTATTTTTGTAGCTCAGTTTATATACATGCTTTCTTCTTTAATGGATTATAACCATCTAATTGATGCTTTTTAAGCTGACTGGAATTGTGCTAGATTTTTCAAAGCGTATTCTAATTTCAAGTTTCTGTGATACCTGTTGTTGGGTGCTGTTGAGTAATGTCCAACTCATTGTAACGCTCATAGGGTTTTCAATGGCTGATTGTTTCAGGGGTGTATTGCCGCATCCTTCTCCAGTATTTTGTGTGGTGATGGGGATAGAACCCAGGTCCTGAGAGAATGCAGTGTGGCACTCTACCAACTGAGCTAAACCCCAGCTCTTCTGGGATACTTGTTGTTGTTGTTGTTGTTGTTGTTGTTGTTGTTAGGTGCCGTCAAGTTGGTATCAGACTCATAGCAAACTATAATACAACAGGTGAAACACTATTGTCAGTGCTTCTCTGTTGTTCATAGGGTTTTCAATGGCAGATCGATTTTTGGGAGTGGGCTGCCAGGTCCGTCTCTCAAGCCTACAGCAGTCTCCCATCCAAGCACTAACCAGCCCCGACCCTGCTTAGCTTCCGAGATCTGATGGGATCAGATGCCACAAGGCTACTACTACAGGATCTGGGATACTTAGGGAGCCAAAATGAACACAGATTCAGCATCTCTAATCCAAACATCTCAGGGTACCAAAAATGTTTTGAATTTGGAGCATTTTGGATTTCAGATTTTCAGATTAGGGTGCTCAACTGATAAAATATTCTAAAATCCAAACCATTTCGAAACACTTCTTATAGCAACTATTTTGGATAAAATTTATTCAACTTATAAATTGACTATACAGTCAATACACTTTCATTTAGACCCACAAGTCAGAATATAAGAGGCCTGCCCTAACTACAACATACCATTGACAACAACAGCAGATCACTAAGGCCCATATCCTTTTTAAGGTAGGTATTTCTTTTTGTTGCAAGTGACTTTACATTTTATATTTTATTTTTTCTATAATTGCATAAAATTTTAGTTTAAAAATATCAAGAAGTGACTTTCATTTTAGGTAACAAAGTTTTCTTAATTACGGTCAATTTAATAAATTGCAATACAAGTTTTTATTTTTAATAAAATGTTAATATGTATTTTGAAACTGAAACAGGCAAACTATTTTAAGAAAGGTTTAAACTACAACATAAAGCCACTTGCAACAAAACAAAATATCTATACATCCTTAAAAAGGATATAGTTCTTAGTGACCTAATGTCACTGATTATGTTCCTATTAGGGCAAGTCACCAGTTAAGTTTAAGAATACTTTATTTGCAGTGCAAAGAAAGGTCAGAAGTACATGTGATATTTTATATTTATTGTGGTTTTACATCTATACTCTAAATATACAGTCTTTGTCCTTACATTGGCTCTGTTAACACTCCTGATACTTTGTCCAAATTGTTTTTTCTAGGATTTCCTTTCTTTATTTTGTGTAGAAGTCAAAAGATTGCATACCAAAGAATTCAATTTGATTAGATTTCTGATAAATGGAATCATCTCTCTGCTAAACATTACTTTGCAGCTGAAGGGAAAGAAGATAAGTTAAAGCTGTGCTTAGGTTGAGGAGAAAGAAGGAGACAGATTCATTGCCAAAGACCGTTTTTATTTTATTTGAAGATCAAAGAGCACAATTTTGGGGGTTTTCTTGGTGTTTTTGTTTGTTTTTCACTGTTGTTTTTATACTATTTGCATACTTAAGAGTGTTTCTGATCAATTGTTACTGACAATTTGAAACAATATCATTACTTTTTCTTTTACACTTACACGGTCTGTTTAATTTTTCTTGTATGTTTGCTGCTTCTTTTATTTATTATTATTTTTCTTCCCTGGGTGTCATTGTAAGCCTAATTTGTATGTTTGTGTGTGTGTGTGCGTGTGATCGTGAGGGAGAGACAGAAGGAATAGCATGTGAATATAGAGGTTATAAAGCTAAGACAAATTCTTCTTACTTTATGCATCTTTGCCTGATTCATCTGGATTCTTAGACATACTGGAGCTGGTTTCTAGTCTTTGAGGTTTTTAAGATGCTTCTTAAATAGTTTCCAACTACTATTTTGGATTTTCCTAATTTATGGCTATGTTTTTCAAAAGGCACCAAGGTGCCCAGGCCCATGAGGTACTGCAAAATATTATACTTTTTCAAGGGAAACACAGTGACATTGGTTGAATACCACACAAATTAGTACAGTTATGTGATGTGGACCTATTTAATAAGCAAAACTCTTAGCCTTTTCTACTTCCTGGGAGTACTGTTAAAAAAAAAACAAAAACTGTGATACTAAGGGCTCCATGAACTGAAAAAATTTGGAAATCCCTGATTTAGTATAAAATGAGTGTCATTAAGACTGGAAAAACTGTTACTTTATTCCTTTTCAATAAATGTTGAATTTTATGTTATAGAGGGGGAAACTGTGTATAAGGTCATATTCAGGGCCCTAGTGATTTTCAGAATTTAAAAATTGAGACTCTTCTGCACTTCCAGATAAGAAACCAGAGGTCTTAAATAATATACATTTCTTTCATATCTTTACTAAGTATTCCTTCTGATGCATCCAGAATGTTTCTTTCCCCTGCCTCTGATAGTTTAGTGTAAGATTGGTGGGTGATTAAAGCAAAAAAATGAAAGGAAGAAAGGTTATATTTTAAAGAAGACTCTGGTAGAGATTTCTTCATTGTGACTAACAAGTTTGTGTAATAATCTGCACAATTCCATTTATTAATAACATAATTTTCAAACTATTTTAATGAATTTGTCATATAGATTGCCTTTGCCTCTGAAAAGTTGGATGTTTCTGTGGAAATATTTGTTCATATTATATATTTTATTGTTTTCAGAAGTGACACAATACAAACATAACGTTCCCTTAAAATCATAGCAAGTCCATTCTAAAATAACATTTTAAAAATTGTTTTTAGAAGTAATTATTAATGAAAATATAATGCAATTCTTAGGCCAGTACCAGTACCTGACTAAAAGAAAACAATTCTCAAAATAGCAGGTAAAAGAAGCAAATCCTTTACATTTTCACAAATGTCTTTTAAATTTCTTTGCCAATTCTAAAGTGTCTACCTAACACATTTAACATTACTAAGAGGTCGGTTCGTATTGTTAGTGAACTTACAAGAGTATGCTTCCAGCAAGTAAGGGTTTTGAGATTTGACTTTTGTAGACATAACAACAAGAATAATAACTAACAATTGTATGGCAGTTTATAAAAGATGCATACACTGTAACTTTCACAGAAAAAGCAGAGAAGTTGTAAACTGAAGCAAAGGAAAACAAATCCAATTGCTTTTTCGAGGTTCAAAATAGACTTGATTGAAATTAAGTGTACAAGACAAAAAAAGATTGAATCTTAGATAGTTACCATGGTACATGCCTACAATCCAACTACTTGGGGGGCAGAAGCTGGAAAATTGTGAGTTCAAGGCCAGAGGCAGCCTACACAATTTATCAAGACCCTGTCTCAAAATTAAAAAAAAAAAGGGGGGGGGGGCTGGTGGTGCACCTCAGTGGTAGAGCACTTTATGTAGCATGCAGCAGGCTCTAGGTTCAACCCCCTAGTCCTAGAGTGGAATTAAAGATTGAATCTTATAACTAAATTTGTTTATCTTTAACTTAGGAGTTACTCTCCGAAAGTTTCTTTCAGAATTAAATAAGAGATTAGAGACTGAAACTTTAGTTTCAATAATTAAAAGCACTTGTCATGTATTGCCTTTTGAAGAAATATACAATTAGCTTTTAAGAAAAATTTCCTAAAAAAAAAATTCCCTTTGAAAGCTATTTTTCATGTGAACATGTATAATCTACTATTATTTGAAACTATCAGGATCCTTTTACATTTTATCTTTGTATATACCAAATTTAGACATAAAACAGATCACTGTGATTTTTTTAAAAATACAAACCCCTTTAAATAGTGACTTGAGTTTAAAAAGAATAAAAGCATTCAGCTTTTATTCCCTAATTCATTATTCCCTAATTTTCTCCTTGCTCTCTGAAAGGTGAGATATGAAGAATATTAGACAGTGGCCTATCATTGCATTGACCATAGCATTCTGCTATTACTCTCTCCCTTCTGTTAGGTCATTTTCTATGTTGAGAAAGAAGAGCACACTTTCACATATGGGATTAATTGTACCAGGCATCATAGAAGGGCATCTGTGAACATCCCAGTTCCTGAAATCCTTGGCTCTATAGCCATCAGTTTTCTCTGGCTTCTCTAAGTTCTTATATACTATGCCCCTGAAGAGAGAAGAGTATCTTCTCTATGCAAACTCATGCTGTGGCTAGTTTACATTTCTGGAAGCTAATGTGTTTGTTCATTTATTTGTCCATAATAATTATTTCCATTCATCTTTTTCTTTAAGCGTATGGCTTCCCCTATATAATCTACTTTTTAAAAAAAATTTTGGAGTTATCGAATGTATTTTTCAGTACAATTTAAGCTTTCTAACTTACAAAAGCCTGCAGCTGTAGCCCTGTGGCATCCGATCCCTTCAGATCTCGGAAGCTAAGCAGGGTCGGGCCTGGTTAGTACCTGGATGGGAGACCGCCTGGGAACACCAGAAGCTGTAGGCTTGGGAGAAGGACCTGGCAACCTCCTCCCAAAAATCAATCTGCCATTGAAAACCCTATGAACAGCAGAGAAGCACTGACAATAGTGTTTCCCCTGTTGTACAGAGGGTGGCTATGAGTCGGATACCCAACAACAACAACAACAACAACAACAACAAACTTACAAAAAGTCTTTTATATGAAAGGTTAATTTGGTAATCATGAATATTTTACAGTTTATATCTGTGTATTGTGGCTTGCACTTTCTCTAACCTTAAAATTTATAGCTGAAGGCAAGAAATCTCTGTTAACCCAAAACATTTTCCCTAATGCTGGTCTTATTCTTTTATCATTCATATAGCTTTAGTGAATATATTTTTCCCTAACATTAGCAGAGTTTGGATACATATTCACTCACTAAAAACTTGGGTAAGGCTGAAACCAAAGTTTGAGTGCATTTCTGTCATATTAATGATCAATGTGATACAGGTCGTGTTTCCTTTTCACAAAAATTCTGTCCAAAATAGCACTTTTAACAATCATAACATTATGTGTCCTTACAAGGTAATATGTATAAAATACTTTTGGTAAAGGTAAGGCCTTCATTATGATATTACTATTCCTATATTTTTACCATGGAGGGGTTTAGCTCACTTGGTAGAGTGCTGCTCCACACTCTCTAAGGACCCGGGTTCCATCTCAGCACCAAGAAAACGGAAGGACATGACAATCCATTCCCGAAGCAATCTTGGTAACAATCACCCATTGAAAACCCTATGAGGGTCGCTATGAGCTAGACCCAACTAGATGGCACCTAAACAACAACAACAACAACATATTTTTACTTGAAGAAAATTAAGATATTAGTTTAAAAGCTATACAGCTTGTTTATGATTGTATCCTTACTTTAAATTAAATCTGGTTCCAAGAAGAGGATTTTATATATTTTATATATATATATGATTTTAAAAAGAGCTTCTGTTTGTATTAAATACATCACAATGTATAGAAGAAGCTCAAGGCTTTGTACTCAACATTTCTTTAAAATTTCAAATAAATACCAAAATCAAGTAAGTTCCTATTAAAGACCATGGAGATTACTTTTAGGTAATATGAGTTAATTCTTTGTACTAGGAAACTTTCCTTTCAAAAATCCCTGTTTCTGGTTAGTGTTCTTTCTCTTGACATGTCTGTCCCCTTTGACACATTGAAAAGAACTGGTAAGAAATCAGGCTCTGAAACAAGACTACAAAATCAAATGGAAAAAAAAATAAATGCCAGTTTTCTAGACTTAATATTTTATAGAGTACAGGGGTAAAGCAGACATAAGAGGGAGAGAAAAAATGGTGAAAAAAATTGAACTATTGAAACGCGGAAGAAGGAAAAGACGATCTTTATAGAACTTTGAATCTGAAAGAAACATTAGAAAATATCTAATTTGATTGTCTCATTTTATAAAGTGGAATGAAAACTTGCCTTAGGCCATTTACCTAAACTGCCTAGAACTCAAAAAGTAGTAACTAAACATGGTGGAAGTTGGGGTGAGGAAAATTTAGGAATAAGATAAAATGAAAGAAGGACATCATAATCATTTTGGCTATGAAAAGAGTCCTTAAGATCAATGAAGATCAAGAAAAGAGAAATCAGAAAATAATATAACAAAATGGAAGTGCTGTAATACTAAAAATATCAGATCTGAAAGTGCAATGTTTTATTAGATAAGGTATCTTCTACTAAGTAATATAATTATAATGGTACTTGTCTCATTCTTATCTCCCATTCTAAAGTAATGTCATCAAGGTCAAGATTGCTTTATTCACTTTCTCCCTAATGGTAAAAATCGCGCCTTAGGCATAGATGGAACTCAATGAGTTAAATTAAGTTAGACACTTTTCATAGAAGAGATGACTGTTAATATCTAATGAGTAGTAGGAATTCCCTCTAGATATACTGTGATTTCAAGTAAACTCAATATGTGTATGCCCCATCCTACCTTACCATTGCTAAACACAATTGCTCTAAAAAAATACAATATTTTTAGAGCAACGTTTTCCTTTTGATCATCCCACATTTTTTCAGAATATCTACTTTTGTTTAAGACAGAAGGGAAGACAGTGGTAAGGTAGAAAAGGGAAACTTTTGAAAGATAAAAACTAGCAGGAGGCTCTTCAGAAGGAAGCCATATGGATAGAGTTGATTGGTACCCTGGGTGCCAACTGTTAGATCCAAGGCAGATGGGCTTTGCTCTGCCCTGCAAATGTTTGTGTCTGGCCAGCAATCATACAGCGCAGCAGCCAGATTCCAGCAGTGAAAGGCAGAGCAAAGAGACATGTTTTTTCCTGGCATTTGTCACTCTTTGGATGCTTTCTGCACTGAAAATTTATATTAAATCAATATTGCTGACCATATGCTCTGTATATTGTGGTTATATAGCATTGTCTTGGTTAGTAGCTACTTTGGGTGCTGTGGTTAAGCAAATTATTGCCTTAGCCACCAGCCACATTTTTAGTATAAGCTCTGACTTTTTCCCCACTCTTCCTCCTCAGAAAACTGCTTGTTGAGTAGAGATGACACTAGGTTCAATTTATCTAAAGATTGATTAGCCCATCAATCCAAAGATACATTTATACTTCCCTTTCTTTTTCTTATTGACTCACTCATTTGTGGTTATACTGCCCATTTTTTAGCTGAATGACCTAGGACTGAAATATTGGATCTTGTGAGTAGAACTAAGAAGACACAGAATGTCTTTCTCCAATCTATAACCACTCCCACCTCCATACTTCTTAGTTTAACATGTATCACTCTTTCAAGTTAAAATTTCAAGTACTAATTTCTGTGCATTAAATTTCTTCTTTCTGCTTTTAAAATGGTGAGCTGTTGTTTCCTCAGAAAAGCTCATAACAAATGAGTTTATAAAATTATTTTATTGGGTAGAACCACATGAGAACATTGGCAACTTATTAAGTGGAGAAAGGAAAGGACTGGGAAGAGGTACAGGTATCTGTCTAGGTGAACCACATGGATTTAGTTATCTACCCACTGGAATGACACAATGGGGAGGTAATCTGATGAAATGCAAAGGCACTACAGACTCTTGAAGTCTTCATTCAGGATTGGCTCTGGGACTGTAAAGTTTCCTCACTTGAACCATCCATCACCATCCTTTAGAGTAAGGGTCTTCACCCCACCCCACCCCCAGGCCACACAGCAGGAGGTAAGCAGCAAAGGAAGCTTCATCTGTATTTATAGATGCTCCCCATTGAACATTACTGCCTGAGCTCTGCCTCCTGTCAGATCAGTGGCAGCATTAGATTGTTTTCCAAGAAGCCAGACCCTGGTGCCAAAAAGATTGGAGACTACTGCCTTAGAGTTAGAACAATATATGGAGGATTCCATCCAGTACTCACTTGCTATTTAGTGGGTTTCTTCCTCTTTTTCCTGTTTTATATCCTCTTTGAAAATGCCATTAAAAGCTATTTTTTGATGTATACTAGAGGAGTAATTCAAGGTGGGTCCTTTTGTACAGGAGAAACTTGATAGGAAAATAGATTTTAACTTCTGTTGGCAGAAAATTAAATGTAAGATCTGATGAATTTAAGCTTACAGACAAAAAGTAAGAGTTCCTCTTTTCTCCCCGCTCTCCATGCTGGGGATTGAACCAAGTATCTTGCACAATTTAAGCAAGTGCTCTACCACTGAGCTACATCTGTGGCCTCAAGGTTATGACTCTATGTTAAGAATGATCATACTATCACATTTGATTCTTTAATATAAAAAAATTCTAAATAAGCAAATTAAAAGGCTTTAAATAGGATACACCGTTTTTAGAAGATTTAAAGTAAATATGTATTGGCAAAAAAAGGTTGTTTGTACTTTTGTTATATGAACCATTACTTTTTTCAAGCATGGAGGGGGGAATTGCATTAAAAAGAAAAAAATATACAGTTTGCATGCCAAAAACTTTAGGTGTTTAAGAATAAAATATAGAACTGGGCACTGTAGCACATACCTGTAATCCCAGTGGTTTGGGAGGTTGAGGCAGCAGGATGGTAACTTTCTGAAGCCAAAAGCAGCCTACACAACTTAGTGACACCCTATGTCAAAATAAAAAATAATCAAGGAGTTAGGGGTGTGACTCATTGGGGGTGTGACTTGCATAGCATTAGCAAGGCCCTGGATTCAACTTCCAGTATTGGGGTGGGGTGGGGGGAAGAATATAGTTAGTGAAGTTTTAAATTTAGCCAATTAAATTCTACAGAACATCTGTTTATCTCCAGGGGATAATGCACACTGAGCCACTAGAATTTTGTTTTTGGTTAGATGTACACTGACTGGTCATGAGGACATTTTATGTTTTTTGATTATAGACTGTAAGTCTTTAGATTTGAAAGCATAGTGGTTTTGTGTAACTGGATGTAATTATTCCCAACAGAGTTTAAAATCAACATAGCAATGTTTTATAGACTACTTTAAAAGAAGCTATGTATAAGAGGCTTGATCATATAAAAAGATTCTAAACTCCATTTCTCCTGTTCACTTATATTCCAGTTGATCTGTATGTTGGCTGTTTAAAGTTAAAAGCCGCATTTGCTTTGATTCTGAAGTATGTATTTAAAAATCCATCCATTTAGATGCATTTGTTTGTAGAGTTATCCTGTTCTTACTGATTTAAAATCAAAGCAAAAGAAAAAAATCGGTAAGCCTGACAGGTGTGCAGCTAAAAATTGAAATGAGATTTTTGTGCTGTTAGAGAAAAATAGTAGAGTTGTAGAAAGATTTGGAATAAGTTACTGGTATAGGTACTTCCTGAGTGTGAAATATCACACTAATAAAATATTTTTGAAGAAAATTAATAAAAGATGAGTGCAAAGAAAATACATCTTCATAAAATATATAGCAACTTTAGTATATCTTCAAGGACTTTAATTTTTAGTTTATAAAAAAATATTGTTTGGTGCTATCAAGTTGGGGTCCAACTCATAACAACTGTCATAAGGTTTTCAATGTCTGATTGTTTTGAGTTTGCTTTGGAGATTGATTGCCATGTCCTTCTCCCATTTTTGCAGTGTTAGTGATCGAACCTGGGTCTTCAAAGAGTGCATAGCAGTGTTCTACCAACTGAGCTAAACCCCAGCCTCCTCATAAAAAAAATAGTACTGAGTAATTATGAAAGCTGAAATAAACCCAGAAATATCCTTAATTCATATATTTTTTAATTTCCTAATTTTTAAGACATGGGCAAAACAAAGTGAATTTGTAATTTGTAGCATGTAGTCTAATATCTTAAAAGGAGCACAATACCTTGTATTTAGTAATATTGTCTGTTGAATGAATACATGAGTGAGTGAATGAATGAATGTATGACATGCTAACCACATTTAGCTAGCAGTTTTAATTTGTGTATTATGTATGTAATTTTTAAACTAATCACTGGATCTCACCAAATAACAAAATGACCCTTAAAGTGAATTTCTAGAACAAAGATATGAGGCTATTTGTAATTTTTATTTTAATCTGTGTGGTTTTGTATATTTTTAAAATTTTTAACAATAAATATTACATAGGAATTTTTTCAAGATACATATGTGGCTAGAATTTATATTAAAATGAAATATAAATCTGTTAATTACCTATACAAATAGCTTATCTGTGATTCAAATTGCAGAGGCCATGCTTTTACATTAAAGGCTTTTTGAACCAATGTAATTATAGCCAAGCATTTCTAGTATTAACTTAAAGAAAGTAGAACTTTGTCTTAATTTGTAGAAACTGACTTATGTTCTTGCTGCTGAAAAAGCAACGTCAGTTCCATTCCATAGTGTTGAAAATATTTATCCTTTTCTTAGAAACAACCAAGATACTGTATTGAATGCCAAAATTCTTGTGTCAAGTATAGTCACATTTGAATGACTGAAAAAAAAGCCATGCTAGCCTATAAAAGCGATCTCTTGCTCTTTCTGATAGAAGCAAAATACTGAAACAGAGTGGATGAATAATTTGAACCACTGTTGTAATTAGTAGTTGAATCCCATGACTAATGGTAGAGGTATCTGTCTAGGTGAACCACATGGATTTAGTTATCTACCCACTGGAATGACACAATGGGGAGGTAATCTGATGAGTATCATGGAACATCTGTAAATGGATCACAGCTATGTCTAATGTGAATCATTCTTCCCTCAAAAATCTAAAGTTTAATAGTTTAAAAATTCCAAACTGTTGTCATTGTATAAACTGAGTTGTTTGGCCTATTCTAGGATTTAGGAGGGAATGACTACAATACATACTTTAAGACATTTTGCCAATAAATTGTTTGTGTATGTTTTTACTATGTTTTATACCCCTAAATTTAGTCAAACCTAAAACCTTGTTGCTGAAGGTGATCAGTAAGAGCCTTAAGTCACTATAAGCAATAAAATGTACCTTCTTCAACTATTTGCCACTGTCATGGAGGATATAGGACCTAAATTTCATGAGCTTGGTGGACTTAATAGTTTCCTCTGTCAATTTTTAAATTCAAAGGGCTGACTTAAAGGTGTACATAACATGACAATCCAGGCACTCCCTCCCTCAGAATTTCTATAACACTTAGTGGACGCTGGGGGAAGCATTTGGTGTCTACCTCTTTTGGAGAAAGTTGCCTTCACTGAATGATCCTGTTTCATATAGATTTTCAAAATTTGTGATCAAACTCTTCTTAAAAGGGTACTACTACTACTTTAAAATAACTGGAAAAAAGCTAAAAGAATTGAATGACTGTGTGAGATTAGCTAGGTACAAAGTTGTGGTTTCCTAAATAGTATTTACAACTCTGAGTAATGTAGCTTACCTGTTTATAGTGATGGTGCTGGTGAATAGGGTGAAGGTGGGCAGCTTAGTTGGTGCTTTTATTTTCATTTCCAGGGATAACCTGTTATTAAGTCTTCTATATGATCAGAAGCATTAAGCATTGTCTTGCAGTTAGAATTGTTTCTCTTTGATATCTTGATATGCTTGTCTTTACTTCTTTTGATTCCTTGACACTAAAAATAAAAGGGGTATAAAAATACATAAAGTCTATTTGCCAGGAATATTTACAAATGAGAGTGTGTGTCATGTGTCTTTATATTTTGTAAAATGTGAGCAAGTTGTGGTGGATATCTTTGCCAATAAGTAATATGCACATATTTAGAATTTTACAAATTTAATAATGAGAAATTTTTAATTGTGCTAAACAATTAAAGTTACATGGACCATTTTTAAGAAGAAACTAAGTATTTTGTAAATTAATATTTGAATGAACTATGTATGTGTCTCTTTGACATTGGTATAATCAACAGTTGTCTAACTCTATTAGAGCAAACAGACTAATTGCATAAAGTCCAAGAGGTCCACTGAAATTTTTTTTTTTCGGTACTGGGGGTTGAACCCAGGGCCTCGTACTTGCATGCTTTGCAAGTGCTTCACCACTGAGCTGCTCCCCCAGCCCAATTTTTTTACTTTTTTGAGACAGGGTCTCACTAAATTATGCAGACTGCTTCTGGTCTCGAACTTGTGATCCTCCTGCCTCTGCATCCCGAGTTGCTGGGATTACAGGCATGCGCCACCATACCCAGCTTTTTCTGAAATCTTTAAACTATAAACTTCATGTCTTTTTGAGAGATACATATGTAAACAGGAAAAAAAAGTGTGGATGTGATGTGTTCCTGGCAATGACTAAATTAATGGAACTTGTCTTACAAGATGTCAAAAAGTAAATTGGTCCTTATTGTTTTATTTTTAAATAAATATATAGTCATTGTTTTGCATTGAAATTATATTGATAACTTTTATGTCATGATATTTTATGAATTATAAAGTTTTTTTTAAGGAAAGCACGAAGAAGAATATACAAATGGAAATACTAATTATTTAAAGTTACCAATAGTTTCTTTTCTGGACTTGAAAACAGTTCTGTTTCTAAATATAAGAAAAATAATTTTGCCTATAATTTCAGTATAATGACCAAGACTTCTCTCCTTTTTAGAGAAGCAGTCAACTGTTTCTGGAACAGATAAGACAGCAGCGATCCAGGGAGGTTGATTCCCCCAGAGGAAAGCTATGCATACCTAACTTATTGGAAGATAAACTGCTCTCCAATTAATGATGTCCTCCTTTTTCTCAAGGTATCCAAAGACAGGAGGTGGTCTGTAAAAGGTTGGATGACAACTCTATTGTTCAGAACAATTATTGTGATCCTGACAGTAAGCCACCTGAAAATCAGAGAGCCTGCAACACTGAACCCTGCCCACCTGAGTAAGTAAGAGAAAGAAGTGAGAATTATTTTCTGCAGATACAAACAGAGAAACATTATGTGTTCATATTTGGAAACATACTTCTAGTCTCTTAAAGATTTAGTGTAGTAGCTACCAAATAAGGAACACAAAATATCTAGAGTGATTGCTGTTAGTGCTATCAAGTTGGGTCAGACTCATCGTGACCCTATGTACAACAGAACAAAACAATCCCCAACACTGTGCCATGCCCAGCACTATCTCAGTGCTTCTCTGCTATTCATAGGGTTTTCAATGACTTAGTCTATAGTGATAGAAGTTTTCATTCTAAGATTTTGTAATTTTATATCTATTCTTTTTGAAATGTGATTACCATATAACTCCTTAAAATCCATGGGAAAATGTGGAAATGATACTTATTACATGTAGGACCAGCTATTTCTTTTCTTTTCCTCTTTCCAGCAAGTACCTTTATAAATTTATCTCAAGATAATACTGAAAAACTATATAAAACAAAGTGCTGCTCAAAATCTAAGGGCTAATTTTATCCCTATGCATGTTTCTAATAACTTCTGAATATTTTCATGTAATTGTGAATCTCAACCCATCAAGTTAATTCCCTGACACTCAAGATCTTAAGTACTATGTTTGGCATTTGGTAAGTCATTTAAGGTATCTGAATGGGACAATTTATAACCTGTTTTATTTTGGTCTAAGCTTTTTTATTTGTTCAAGTGTACATGTTTATATGTCCAATGTCCTTAGAGACTTCAATCATTGATCATTCCATCTCATGTATTATTTGAATATAGCATTAGAAGTTTTTTTAATGCTTTAAGAATTGTTTACATTAACATACATGATTTAGCTTAAGATTTCTTTCTTTTGTAGTTCTGGAATAAAGTTATTTAAGTTTGGAGGTAGGGGGTTAGAATTCAAAACAGAAAGATAAAAGTGAATATTCAAAAGAGAAAAGTTTGACAGTTTTCTTTTTTGGAAAAATCTAAAGGTATATATTTTAAAAATTATTAGTCAAATTTTTAGATCATTTTAGGTTTCTTCTTTATTCTTTTGAATTCAGAGTACAAAAGAGAAAATCTTAATCCTTCAAAATGATTGTCATATGTAATAAGATTCCCAGTAGGCATTGGTATTCTGGGGATAAAAACTGTAGATTATTAGATTCAATAAGACTTTAAATGAGTGTAAAAGAAAAAGGATAGCTGGGTTTTTTTCAGATGATAGTATTATAGACAGGTAAGCAAAGAGAAGAAAATTTAAAACACCTGTAATACCACTATTAGTATTTTGATGTATGTATTTCTAATCTCTCTCCATATATATATATATGTGTGTGTGTGTCTGTGTGTGTACATATATATATACACACACACAGATATATACACACACACATATATATGGAGAGAGAGAGAGCCTAACAACATACCTGTATGTATGTGTATATACCTATGTATATAATATAATGGTATAATACTTATTGATGCTTTGTAGTCAGTTCTCAATGTATTTCGAACATTAAGTATTTTTGACAGTATTTAGGAGATATGTCATTATTTATTTAAATTGGTCTTCCCCTGTTGTGCAATTTTGGCTATATGTTAGCTTTTGATCCCCTGTCAGATCACAGCACTAACCATTTTTGCCTCTAAAACTTAAGTCTCCATAATTATGCCCTTATGCGAAATATATGAGAATAGAATTTCTGGTTCAAATGGAAATACCTTATAACCTCAGAGACACATTGTCAAATTGCTCTCCAGAAAGACTATATGAATATATCCCCACTAATAGTACATAAGAGGCTGGGATTTAGCTCAGTTGGTGGAGCACTGCGCTGCAGTCTCTGAGGTCCTGAGTTCAATTCCTAGCACTGCAAAAAATGGGAGAAGGACATGGCAATCCACTCCCAAGGCAATCCTGAAACAGTCAGCCATTGAAAACCCTATGAGAGTCGCTATGAGTCAGATACCGACTTGACAGCACAGTACCTAACAACAACAACAATAGTACGTAAGAATGTCATTTCCCTGAACTGAACACTGGATATTATTATTTTAAAACAATCTTGGTTATATTATGAGGGAAAAAAATCCTGATATATGATTAGTATTTTAGTTTGCATTCCTTTGATGGCTGATGAGGCTGAACATTTAGAAATTTTGTTCAGTGGCCACTTATACTACTTCTTTTTGGCTGTTCCTTTGCATGGCCTATCCCATTTTTCTATAGAAGTATCTTATCATTTTGTCACTTATTTGTATGAACTCTTCACATATTAAGGATATTAACCCTTTTATTTGTGTTCCAAAATATTTTCCTGTTTTTTTTATGTCTTCCATATTATTTATGGTATTCTGATCTACTTTTACTTACAAAATTTAAAAAATATTACTTAGGAAAACTATAGAATTTCAATTTCTTTCATTGTTACAATGTTTATAAAGTTCTTATTCACGCTAAAATTACACTTTCAAAGGTTCTTTTCTTACTGTAATATAAAATTTGTTTTGTTTTGTTTTGTTTTTGTGATATTTGGGATCAAACCTAGGGCCTTCTGCATGCTAGGCAAGCATCCCCTACCTCTGAGCTACATCCCCAGCTCCTGTAAACTTTAACCTCCTGAAATATATTTGCCTGATTTGAGGAAGGAATCTATATTTTCAAATATTATTTTCCCAGTAGTATTAATTTTAAAATCCTAAATGGTATTTTTTAAATCAAAGTATCTTTTCAAACAATGAAATATTTCAAAAGTCTTTAGTTATATTGAGAGCATTTGTAAGTCTAATACGGAAAAACAGAGGACAGAAAGATTTGTCATTTTACTGTATTAAGAAAATGACAGGAGATGGGGAAGAACAGACAGAAGCAGCATTGGTAGAGAAACAATAATAGTGTTTATTTGGAAGACTTTAAAGGGCCACGGAGGCCTTGCTGGGGAGAGTTAGCATACTCACAGCAGCAACTTTTTTATGGGAAAGAGTATAGTTGTGAAAGTGGCAAAAATTGTGGAAACCATGATATAAGCTTAAATAATTGGAAAAAAGGAAAGAGATATTGATCTTAAAGGAGATGACTGAGAGAAAGCTAGTATTCCTCCATAAGAATAGGAAACAATGGCTGGAGATGGATCAGTGACAGAGCACTGGCTTAGCATGTACAAGGCTCTGGGTTCCATCTCTAGCATCTGGGAAAAACAAAATGAAACAAACAAAACAAAACGAAGCCCAAAGGATGCTGAGTTGGAAGCCATAAAGGCCAAAATTTCAGTTTTTACCATCCTGTGTTTTAATAGAAAGAACATTTCTACGTGTGACCTCATATGAAGAACCATTGAATACTAAATATTTTTCCTGTATGATATTATGGTTTTTAAATTTGTCAAAAACAGAGAAGTAAAAACAATACACTATATAGTAATAATAATGTGACCAAGAATTAAAAACATCAATTAACTGCAATGTGGAAAGCACTATACTTTGGGTTCATAAAGACTATCTAACTGGGAAAATACATATAAAAATAACTGTAATACAAAACAAAATAGGTAAGTACAATAAGAAAATTATAAGCAAAAATGCTAAAGGAGGCTCAGAGTGGGAAGAAATTAATTTTTATCCAAGGGGCTAGATTTTATGTAATGGTGCCTTTTATGGTATTGTGTTTGACAATTCCCCCATGTGTCTCTCAGCTTATTGTACTATAGGGGTAGCATGTTGCTCTGATGCTGAAAGTTATGCCACCACTATTTTGGATACCAACCGGGCCACTGTTGGTGTGTAGATTTCAGCGAGCTTCCAGACTAAGACAGACTAGGGAGAAGGATCCAGCAGCCCACTCGGGAAACAATTAGCCATTGAAAATCCTATGAATAGCAGAGAAGCTCTGACAAATTTAGTGCTGGAAAATGAGGCCCCCAGGCTGGACGGCACTCAAAGGACGACAGGGGAAAGGTTACCTGCTCAAAGTAGAGCTGACCTTAACCATGGGAATGGAGGAAAGCCCCTGGGATCTCCATTTGCTGATGTAGCCTGACTCAAAATGAGAAGAAACAGTGTCTGCAACAATGAGTTCAAACATTTAAAAAGAAAGAAAGAAAAAAATAAAAGATTGTGTGCATTGCAGTGTTGGGTACTGTTTCATTCTGCTGTACATAGGGTTGCTATGAACCAGACCCAACTTGGTGGTACCTAAAAACAATTTAACTATTACAATGAGTCATTGAACCTCACCCATAGACAACTATAATTTCTTGTTTTAAGTTTAGAAAAAGAATCAGCAGAGTCCTTTATAAAACTCCAAAATTTAAGACCTAGGAAGAATCATAGAAGTCATCTTGGCCAACTCTCATCATTTCACAGATGAGGGTATACTCATTTCCAGTGATGTTTTTCCCATTATACTAGGCATTACTAACATTTTAAGTTACAAAGCGAATATTTGGTGGCACTTTAATACATCTAATTTTGCCTGCTCCGTGACACATTCGCAGTTGCCACAATGTTTACTACATTAATCTTTTTTAAATTTAGGAAAACCGCCATAGAGCGTGTTTAGGGGATAGAAAGTTCTAATTAATATTAGTTTCATTTTCTAAGTACCTGGCAAATGAAGAATTTCCTTTTTATCAACTTCTTGTTTTGAAAACTTTTCTAAAATTATTTTATTATTTATATTCTATTTTACTTTAATTTTTTGTGGTACTAGAGGGTTGAACCCAGCACCTCACACATGCTTTGCAAGCACTCTACCACTGAGCTGCACTCCCAGCCCATTTTTTGCTATTTTTTTATTTTGAGACAGAGTCTCACTAATTTGCACAGGCTGCCTCTGGCCTCAAACCTGTGATCCTCCTGCCTCAGCCTCCTGAGTTGCTGAGATTACAGGCATGTGCCACTGTGCCTGGTTCTAAAAATTATTTTAAAACCTAGGAAAGATTCAGTATATTAAAAAGTAGACAATTGGCTGTCTAATTGTATCTCTCATTGGCTAAAAGTGTTATCGCAAATTTTGAATTGTTTTTTTTTTTATTTTAAGATGTGTGTATAAAAGAGCATTGGTAATTAGACCCTTGACTCTGGGATAGAGGATGAGAAATAAATCTCTTTCTCTCTTTCTCTCTCTGCAGTACTGGGGATTGAACCCAGGGCTTTATACTTGCTGAAGCCCTTTTTCCTTTTTTTTTTCCTCGAGATTTGAACCCAAGGCCTTGCATATACATTGCAAGTGCTCTATCATTGAGCTGCACCCCTAGACCTTGTTTTATTTTTAATTTTGAGACAGGGTCTCATTAAGTTGTGCAGGCTGCCTCTAGCTGCAAATTTGAGATCCTCCTGCTTCCAACTCTGGGGTTGTTGGGACTATACGTATGTCACCATGCTTGACTCTCTCTTTCCCCTTTAATCCAAATATTTAATAACAGTTTATTCCCATATGCTTTGCCATTTTCCTCAAATTACAAAACAAAAGTAATATTTTGATTTTACGATGAGTTTTTTCTTCAAAAATATTCTGGTTAATAAAGATACAAAATTTTGTATAGTGTCCTCTTTATTCCCTCCTCCAAATATTATTGTTAGTGATAAGAGACTGAGGATGCAGATCCAATTATACATGATGCAGTAAGCTGCTCTTAGTTCAAATGCTCAAAGATGAATCCCACTAATATTTAGCATCTAATGGATATGAAGGCACTGGAGGATGAAGACAATTTGATGGCTGGGTGTTGGGAAGAACTTAGAAAGATCTAGCCCTGGGATTGTTCATGCTATAAAGTTGAGCAATTGATATTCTCATAGATAATTTCTGTTTTCATATTTTTACCACTGAATCTAAAGGAGGGGGGAAAGATGTCAGAGAACACCATCACAGGGTCAAACAAGACAATACAAGACAAAATATTATAAGTACAATAAGAAAGTTATAAGCAAAAGTGCTAAAGGAGGCCCAGGGACTAGGTTTTATTTAATGTTGTCTTTTATGGTACAATGTTTAACAATTACTTTGTCATTGAACCTCACCCATGGACGAAGATCATAATTTTTCTTGTATTCCTTCATCAAAGGAACATGAAGGAAGCAGTATCTCTGAAACTAAGCAAAAGAATAGGGAAATGGAGACAAGCAGATGCAGTGGTAAAATTGCAAAACTCTTTAAATAACTGTGTGATTTAATCTTTCAGAGAGACATGAGAAGGGATTATATGAAGAGCAATAAAGATGCAACAGGGACTGAATGTGATGCCTGAAGCTAAATTCAGAAAGGAAATTGGGAGAATAATACTTTTCTTTTCATATATTCCAAGTTGAAGGGTAGAGTGATACAGCCAGGCTGTTTCTGAGAACAGATAGTTGGCAGTAAAAGGAGGGACAAAGAATTAAAAAGGTAGAGGTGGCCCTGACCCTGTGTTCTGAAGAATAGCAACACCTCCTGAATCACTGCTGTTACTCTGAGCACCTGTGTTTAATTTGAAGGTCTCCATCCCTTTTACATTATGAAATCTAATGAGATCATGGCTGGAGTTTGTATGACTGTGCTTTTTGTGGCTGAATTATACACATTTCTGTTTTATCCCCTAATCTTGGTGATGAAATCTCTGTTGCAAATTGAATCAGAATTTCACTCTGGCTGGCATGCAAGTTATTATTCTCAATACACACTTTCCTCCCTACCAAAAATGGTACTAACAATTTGGGATCATGTTCATCTGTGGAAAACAGAAAGGAAAGAGTATGAAAGGCACTTTAAATTTCCTTTGGAAAATGACTTAAGAGAAAAAAATATGGTAATGTCAGATTTTCAAAAATTCAGGATTAAATTATCATTCTTTAAATGAATTTTAGATTTTAACCAATATATTTTATGTTTGATGAACTAGTTAACTATTATATTTCTAAATGCAATTTTCCTCTATAAGTAATGACCATACTCATAATATGAGGAAGGGCTATCGGACTTGACTCGACGGCACTTAACAACAACAACAATTGTGGCTTAGTTGGCTAAATTCAGGCACAAATTTAAGATACTGGTACTCTGGCCTCACTTAGATGTTACCTTCTACATTTAAAACTGGTGCAGTGGAGCTGTACTTAGGGAAATAGTGAGGAATTTATTCTTCTTTCTGGGTAGTCTCTCACCCAAAAGCCATGTGCGAGTTCATTGATAATAGTTGTATGACTTATAATCATGGAGTAAAGAAACTATCTTGTGACCTAAATTCTATATTCAGCAATGTTAGAAATGAAACTCAGCAGAAATAGCAATGGGTAGGGGATCCAGTCTTGGTTCTGTCATTGCTCTTTTCATGACTTTGGAGAACTCTTCCTCACACTGGATCTTATTTCATCATCTATAAAATAAAGCACAATGCCTAAACATAGTAGGCATTCAGTAAGTATTTATTAAATACAATATCAGCCATGACTCTGGTGGCAAACAATAAAGTCTCAACCTAAGATAGCTTCTGTGAATAAGGTTTATGTAACAAAGCCAGGTACCATAGCATATACCTGTGATCCCAGCAATTTGGGAGGTGAGTCAGGAGAATCATGAGTTAGAGGCTAAAGGGAGCCTGCAAACCTAGCAAGCCCCTGTCTCAAAATAGAAATTTAAAAAGGGGGTGGGGTTTTGGCTCTGTGGTGGAGCATATGCCTGGTATGCATGAGACCCTGGATTCAATCCTCAGTACTGAGGGAAAAAGAAAAAAAATAAATAAATAAGAGGAAGGGGGAGGGGATTACATAACAAAGCTCGTAGAAGGGTGGAACTAGCCTGGAGAATTGCTAGAATCAATGACTCAAACACCATCAGTACTTTCCAGCTCCTCTGTGTTCCTCAAATCAGCTAATTCTACTTGAGCTAATTCTGCATGGCCACCAGCAGCTACAAACACATGTCCTAATACATCTTTATGATGAGAAAAGAAAGGATCCTTTTGCTCCAGTTGAGATGTAACAGTTCTACAGCAGAATTCCCATTGGCCTGAATTGGATCGTGATTCACATCCATTGGACCAATTAATGCAACCAAAAGAATAATTCCTGCAGAAGCTTTACCAAAAGCTCTTGAAATTATGTATATATGAAAGTTCGTTGATAGTTTAAGGAAAAGGAGTAGCCTACAAGTGTGGGACATTTTCATTTTAAGAGATTTGCCCACATTAGCTGCAGAGAAGTTTTTGAGTCCCAGGGAGCAAAGGAATCAAAACCAGTGATATCTATGTTTTCATCGAAACTGGCCAAGAGCTCTAGTTTTCCTTTAGTGTGGCCTCAGTATGTGTACCTGGGCCTTCTCCCTAAAAGGGCTGTAAAGTCCTACTATCTTCATAAAAATTCATTTCTGGAAATTGGAAAACAAATCCCCAGCTCATTTTGGATGGTATTAGCATACAATCCTCAACTATGAGAGAACCAGCCTCAATGTAGTAATAATAAAAATAGTGATTGTTTTTTTGTTTGTTGTGTGCCAGACACACTCATTGGTGTGTTAAAGCCAGCCGGTACTTGTTCATGAGGCCCTATTATTAGTATATTTTCTTTTGTTCATGTTCAGAATGTCAAGTTGGTAGCTTGAAATAATTGGCTACGGTAAGGTATATACACAACAAAAATTGGCAAATGTCACAAGTCAGAACTCCTTCTATCCCCATGGAAATTCAGTCATTAAACATTTACCACCACCACACTAGAAGCTTTAAAAATATTATTTAATCCTCATGACAATCTCATAAGATAGATAATCGTTATCCTCATTTGAGAGTTTTTTTAAAAGAGTAAAATCAAAGAGGTGTAAAAACATATAGTATAATTGCTCCTTTGAACCTGGGTTCTGCCTATTCCAAAGCAAATGCAATACACTTTAGAAGGTAATTCACATTCAGTGAAGCAGCTTGTTGCTTAGCATCTCTTCCACTTGCATTGTCATATCAACCAAAATTGAACTGTCTGCTTTTCTAGGAAAAGGCTGTGATCCATTCATGGAAGTGCCTTCACTCACCAGAAAAATCTCTGGATGCACTAAAGAAATGCTTTTCTGTGTTTCTTTCACTACTTGCTGCAGGTGGTTCATTGGGGATTGGTTGGAGTGCAGTAAGACTTGTGATGGCGGAATGCGCACAAGGGCAGTCCTCTGCATCAGGAAGATTGGACCTTCTGAGGAGGAGACACTGGACTCCAGTGGTTGTTTAACACACCGGCCTATTGAAAAAGAGTCCTGCAACAATCAGTCATGTCCACCTCAGTGGGTGGCTCTGGACTGGTCCGAAGTAAGGAATCTGAGGCTGTATGTTTTGAGATGTCTTAACTATCAATACCAAAGCATTTAATATTAAGGACACCTGAGCATGTGAGCATCTTAGAACTTAAAAAGTAAGAACTGCCTAACAGTGAATTTGGTCATGTTATATTTTATTGTGGCTTTTCAGGAAGCAATAAAAGGCTGAGGCAGGGAAATCAAAGAGAAACTAGTCATCAAGCTGATTAAATATTAGTCTAAAGTAAATTTTAAATAACATTATACTGGGTACTAATATGAGTTTTTCTCCTCCTTACTGTTGGCCAGCATCACAAGCTCAGAATTAGTGATACATGATTAAAAACTGAAGTTCAAAAGGAGAGGCAAGAACTTTCCTTATACTGAAACTTATTTAAGACTTGTTGTTGTTAGATGCTGATGAGTTGGTGTCCAACTCATAGTAACCCTACATACAACAGGTGAAACACTATTGTCATGCTTCTCTGCTATTCATAGGGTTTTCAATGGCTGAGTGATTTTTAGGAGTGGGTTGCCGGGCCCGGGTCTGTCTCCCAAGCCTACAGCACCTGGTGTTCCCAGGCGGTCTCCTACACAAGTACTAACCAGTCCTGACCCTGCTTAGCTTCCAAGATTTGACAGGATTGGATGCCACAGCAGCATGGCTACAGGCTAAATAATGTTGTTGTTGTTGTTGTTGTTGTTGTTGTTGTTGTTGTTCTTAGGTGCCATTGAGGTGGGTCCAAGTGTGCCATGCCCAGCACTATGTCAGGGCTTCTCTGTGATTCGTAGAACTTTCAGTGGCTGATTGTTTTGGGAGTGGGCTGCTGGGCCCTTTTCCCAAGCCTACAGCACCTGGTGGGGCCGAGATTTAGCTCAGTTGGTAGAGTACTGCTCTGCAGTCTCTGAGGTCCTGAGTTCAATTCCCAGCACCGCAAAAATGGGAGAAGGACCTGGCAATCCACTCCCAAGGCAATCCCGAAACAGTCGGCCATTGAAAACCCTGTGAGGGTCGCTATGAGTCGGAGACCGACTCAATGGCACCTAACAACAACAACAGCACCTGGTGTTCCCAGGTGGTCTCCCAACCAAACACTAACCAGACCCAACCCTGCTTAGCTTCCAAGATCTGGCAGGATCAGACACCACAGGGCTATGGCTGCAGGCATTTAATACTTAGAGTGACCTTTTCTATTATCTCATTTGGAAGACATAAAAATCTTTATATCTTCTTTTTCAAGTAATATAACAGGAAACTATATAAATATTAGATATAAATTATAAGTTGTGATATATCTAATCTATATATTTTGTTTTAATTTGCATTTGGTGAATTGACCTGAAGCTGAGGGATATAACATACCAAAAAGTCAAATTAAGAATTTACCATTATTTTTATTTAAGATCTGACTAACATGTTTTTGGGGCATGCAGGTATACAAAATAATATAATTCAGAACACTCAAAAAAAGTGATCTTGTGGAAAATGAGGCAATAGGTAGGTGTGTTTGGACTCCTCAGCGTGCATGAGATGTACATATATACACACTGTCTCATTCTCTACATTTCCCAAAGAAGAGCTGAATCCTTCTTCAGCATTGGCTAGTGTTAAAAAGAATAAGTACCTGGGTAGAGATAATTCTTTCAAGTCGGCAAAACAGGATACATTTCAGACTCTATTCTAATGTATCCTGCCAGAAACATTGTGGTACTTTGGGTATTTCCGGTAGACTTCATAAGTTTGTCAAAAACAAGCAAAAAAAAAATAATAACATTGTTCTTTAGGAGTCTGTGGGTGGAACCATTCCCCCTCTGAGTCTAACTGTTTGAATGGCCTTATTTTGCCAGAGGCACAAGGATAAAAGAATGACTTTGTTTAATATGGTACATGGAAGTGGAGAATCTGACCAATTGTGGGTATCCATGGAATCTGTGGCAGGAATTGAGAATATTCTCTCAAGTTTCCTGGTTGTACTCCAGCTTCAGTAGTTACATTCTGCCTGTTATTTGTAGTTTCAGTCAAATATACAGACATTGGTATTATCCAGTCTGTGGTTATAAAAAAAAGTATTGATTTATTTTCCATAACAATGAGTATATTAACTTCGAAATTAATTTGAAATATGAAATCCCCTGTTTTTTTAAAATAGAAATTCTGTAGGGTTATACATATTCTTGACCAGGATCCTTACAGAAATGCATAAATGTTGATTAATGATGTCAAATTTGTTATGGGAAAGTCATAATTGGGAGCCTTATGATTAGCTACAACAAACAGTTTTAGGGCTCAAGTCAAGGTAGTAAGTGTAATTGAGTGCTTACTGGAATAGAAATTATGGAGAATATGAAAGAATCTTGTAGTCTTGGGAAAATAAGAAATATTCATTAAACAGCTAGAGAATTATATTGACAGTGTTTAATAATCAGTGAATTGTGAGGTGTAAATTTATAATTAATATAGAAATTCAGAGCTGAGACTATCAGAGTAGCCTGGAATAGGATCAGAAGGCTTTTTAATTGATTGGGTTTGAACTGAATGCTGAGGGGCAATAGAATTTGAAGAGAATAGGGAAGTTGGAGAGGGTACTCCTGATAAGAGAAACAACTGAACAGAAACAGAAAGATTGTAAGATGAGAAAAGTGTTTGCATTAAGGACTAAGTAAAAGATAAGACTGAGTAAGGTAGTGATGGGTAATAGGAAGGCTTAAGTACAGAACTCTACATCTTCATCCATCATAAGCAGAAACTAGAAGAAATTTTAGTCCACAACTTAAATACCACAACTTCCTTATTTATAAGAGTCATTTCACATTGGTTGCCTGACCTACACTTTTCTGTATAATTACATTTTTGTATTAAAGTAAAACAACCAATGTAATCACCTTGCAGAATGGTATTTGGAGTGGAAGTTTATCAGTAATATGCCTAAGGTTTTCCTCTGAACTCAATTTCACATAGATAGATTGAACTTAATCTTCTCTTAAAATTTTTACTCTTTGTACCCAATATTTGAAGTGACTTGGTCAAATGACTCTAAGAGTCTCTTAGTCATCCCTGGAGGCTGCCTGAAGAAATATATATAAATGGAAGGCACTGTTAATCACACTTCTGCTATCTTCTTTAAGATGGCTGAGTCTAAAGCTTAGAGGAAAAGAATGGCTGAGGAGGTGGAGGGCACATGTTGGGACAACACCTTAGATAAAGCTGCCTTTGTCCCTCACCCCCATTTTGAATCAGATAAATCATATGGTCTAATATGCTGTGAATGACAGATTAAAGAGAACTGGGATTGTATTGATAATCAAAAAAGACATCTCTAGATCTGTCCTGAAGTGCAATGCTGTCAGTGACAGAAGAATATCCATACACCTACAAGGAAGACCAGTCAATATGACAATTACTCTAGTTTACACATCCACCACTAAAAGCCACAAATAAAGATAGGGTAGGTTTTTACCAACTTCTGTAGTCTGAAAATAGATTGAACATGCAATCAGGATGTATTGTTAATTACTGGTGACTGGAATGCAAAAGTTGGAAACAAAGAAAAAGGCTCAGGAATTGGAAAACATGGCCTTGGTGACAGAAACAGTGCTGGAGATTGCACAAGTTTGTCAGACCATTGACTTTTTCATTGCGAATACATTTTTTCACCACTATAAAAGGTGACTGTACACATAGTATTCACCAGTTGGAACATACAGGAATCCAGTTGACTACATTTGTAGAAAGAGATGAAGGAAAAGTTCAATATCAAAAGTCAAAAGAAGACCAGGTACTGATTATAGATCAGAACATCAACTGCTCATATGCAGATTCAAACTGAAACTGAAGAAAATTAGAACAAATGTATGAGAGTCAGGGTATGACTTTGAGTATATCCCACCTGAATTCAGAGACAACCTCCAGAACAGGTTAGATGCGTTAGACACTAATGATTGAAGACCAGATGAGTTGTGGCATGACATCAAAGACGACATTCATCAAGAAAGCAAAAGGTTATTTAAAAAACAGAAAAGAAAGAAAAGACCACTCCAGGCATGGTGCTGCACACCTGTAATCCCAGCGGCTCAGGAAGCAAAGACAGGAGGATCACAAGTTCGAAACCAGAGGTAGTCTGCATAATTTGGTGAGATCCTGTCCCAAAAATTTAACAAAAAATGAGCTTGGTGTGCAGCTCAGTGGTGCAGTACTTGCAAAGCATGCAAGTGTGAGGCCCTGGGTTCAACCCTGAGTACCACAAAAAGAAAAAAAAAAAGAAAGAAAAGGCCAAATTACATGTCAAGAGAATCTGAAACTTGCCTTTGAATGATGAGCAGCTATAGTAAAAGGAAGACGTGATGAAGTTAAAGAACTAAATGGAAGAATTCAAAGGGCAGCTGAAGAAGACACAATCAAATATTATAATGGCATGTGCAAAGAACTGGAGATAGAAAAACAGAAGGGGAAAATGCACTCTGTTTTTCTCAAGCTTAAGGAATTGAAAAAAGTCAAGCATTGAGTAGCAACAGTGAAGGCTTCTCTACAGAGAAAATATTAAATGATAGAGGAAACATCAAAAGAAGATGAAAGGAAAACACAGAGTCCTTACACCAAAAAGAATTGGTAGATGACCAGCCATTTCAAGAGGTTGGATATGATCAGGAACCAGTGATACTGAAGGATGAAGTGGAAGCTGCTTTGAAGGAATTGGTGAAACACAATGTTCCAGGAACTGATGGAATACCAATACAGATGTTTCAACAAACAGATGCAGCACTGGAGGTACTCACTTGTTTATGTCAAGAGATTTGGAAAACAGATACCTGGCCAACTGACTGGAAGAGATCCATCTTTGTGCCTATTCCCAAGAAAGAGGATCCAACTGAATGTGGAAACTACTGAACAATATCATTAATATCACATGCAAAATTTTACTAAAGATCATTCAAAAGCAAATGGAGCTGATGTCAGTAGCTGAAAGCAGAGAATAACAGAAAGATGTCCATCTATGTTTTATTGACCACGCAAAGGCATTTTACTGTGTGGATCACAAGTAATTATAGATAACATTGTGAAGAATGAGAATACTAGAGCACTTAATTGTACCTATGAGGAAACTGTACAGGGACGAAGAGGCAGATGTTTGAACAGAACAAGGAAATAATGCCTGTTTTAAAGGTGTGCATTGGGGCTATATCCTTTTACTATACCTCTTCAATCTCTATGCTAAGCAAATAATTTGAGACATTGGACTTTATAAGGAAGAATGCAGCATCATGATTGGAGGAAAACTCATTAATAACCTACATTATGCGAATGACACAACTGTTTGCTGAAAGTGAGGAAGGTTTGAAACATTTGCTGATGAAGATCAAAGAACATAGCCTTCAGTATGGATTATACCTCAACATCAGCAAAACAAAAAATTTTACAACTGGGTCAGCACACAGCTTCATAATAAATGGAGAAAAGATTGAGTTTGTCCAAGATTTTGTTTTACTTGGTTCTACAATCAGCAACCACAGTAGCAGCAGTCAAGAAATCAAAAGACACATTGCACTGGGAAAAGCTATTGCAAAACACCTCTTTAAAATGCTGAAAAGTAAAGATGTCACATTGAAGTTGAAGGTGCATCTGACTCATGCCATGGTATTTTCAGTCACATCATACAGTTGTGAAAGCTGGACATTGAATAAGGGAGATGGGAGAAGAATTGATGCTTCTGAATTATGGTCCTGCAGATGAATATTGAATATACCATGGACTGCCAAAAGAACCAGCAGATCTGTCTTAGAAGTGCAACCAGAGTGATCCTTGAAAGCAAGGATGGCTAGATTGTGTCTTATGTATTTTGGGCATGTTGTCAGGAGGGACCAGTCCCTAGAGAAGGAGAGTGGTAGGTCATCGAAGAAAAGGAAGACCCTCAACTAGAAGGATTGACACAGTTGTAGCAACAATGGGCTTAAACATGAAACCAAGTGTGTGCCTGGCACAGAATTGGGGAGTGTTTTGTTCTGTTGCACATATGGTCACTATGAGTTGGACCTAACTCGACAGCACCTAACAACATTGTCTGACCGATGACCTAGGAGAACTTTTGAGGTGGTGGTTAAGCACTGATCAGAAAATGCTGCTGTTACTGTGCAGTTCAATACTATCTTTACCACTATCATCATTTGTTGAAGAAGGAAGAAGCAATTTTGTCTCATACAATTTCTCCTGTTTATTTAGCAAAGAATGAGTTGTACTCTCAGGCTTCCATTTCCTTACTTTACCAGGCAACCCATCTCTTCCCCAGATGTGTCAAAAATAAATAAGACTAAGTAAATGAAATGAGTGTCTGAGTAGCTGTGAAGAATAAAGTGAGAACAAGGATCCTGTTCTTCCCAGAGGAGTGTAATACCTCCCACTATGAAAAGAGATCTCAGCATGAAAGCAGGCAATGTTCAATCTCTTTCCAGTTAACCTTTTATAAATATTTTGCATAATTGTTTTTTCACACACCCATGTAAACTTCCCTCCTTTTCTTTCTCCTCATTTCCAACTATCAGTTGTTTGAGCTGTTAATCATAAGGGTGAGGTTCAACTGATGAAAATAAGTTGCAGCAAGAGGAATTTACTTTTTGACCCTTTCCATTCCTTTGCGGGCTACTCTAATATAGTATAAAATTCCCATTGTTGTCAAGCCAGCATCCATTTCCCCCACCTGGTGCTTAGGGCAAAAGAGTTAAAAAAAAAAAAAAAAAAAAAAAAGCCAAGTTACTATGGTGGGAGAAATGGCTCACCTATCCAACAGCCCTTTGTGAACTATTGAAGCCACAACTTTTGCATTTCCTATAATCTGTCTTCAATCTCAGGATCACCCATGCTATGTTGTTGGATTCTAAATGTGGTGTTTTTTTTTTTTTCTTTTTCCTTTTTTCCCCCCTTCAATTAGCAAGTAGCTCTTGAAAGCATTGCTACATTTGGTGGATGGGCTCTAGCAGTTCTAACCCATTCTTTTCAGGTATCAGACTTCCTCCTATAGAGTACCCATTGAAAACATTCTGTTTCTTGTACTTCTCTTGGACAAATGGATAACTTGCACCATACTCTACTGATTTATAAGACTTTTAGGTACAATTACTTAAGAAGGGTAGGGGAGTACCAAGAGGAAACTTTGTCTTGTAAAATAAAGGTTACTTGAACACAGAGCTGTATTCTGGCTATAGCCATTCTGATAACCAAGATGGCTACTAAGTACCCAGGGAAAGGGGGTGTAGTATATACAGTGCATATATACTGGACAAAGGGATGAATCATGTCCCAGGCAGGACTGCATGAGATTTCATCACACTACTCAGAATAGTGTGTAATTTAAAACTTATGAATTGTTTATTTCTGGAATTTTCCATTTAATATTTTCAGACCACAAAAGTGTGGAAAGCAAAACCACATATAAGAGAACTACTGTAGTTGCCAGCCATTCCGTATTTTGAGAGTCCAATTGATAATCTCTCTACCTCTACTACCATAGGATACAAAGTCCTTGGGTTATCTAGTGGATTTGGGGATGTCATTTTCTAAGATGATTTCTTGCTTAACTAAAAGAAGTTATTGTATCATTAGCTTTGCACATAACTGCATACTGTCCTACAACTTCTTTGTGTCTTTTGACACTTGTTTTTCTTTACAGCTTTATTCTAGTACAAAACTGCCATCTGGACTTCTCTGTACTTCTCAGTGTTTCAATTTCCTCACCTCTAAAATAGGCATGATACTAGTGTTTACTTCAGGAGGGTTCTGTGAGAATTAAGTAAATCATTACACCCTGAGGACTTAGAACACTGCCTGATACTTACTAAATATTGGTGCTATGTTCTCTTTTTATTCTTCTTATCAATCTTATTTGTTTTGTTTTAGCTTTGGTTTCCTGGTGACTTCTCAGACACATGAATGAACTGTCTGTCTGTGTTGTCTGTATCCCTTAATTGTAAGCAGGGATTGGCATATGGTCTTAGGAAAGACTGCTAGATATTACTACACTCTTTAAAAAAACTAGCAGAAGCTTCTTGCTACTGGAAAAAGATACTAGAATATGCAAAAGACATGTCTCAGTCTTTAACATAAATGCACACAGTTCTAAACTGTTGGGGCAGGGGCGTGCCACAAGTATATTTTTTCAATCTTTGCTCCAATTGCCCAATTTTAACCTGAAAATACGAAGACTGAGTCCTTATATATCTTAATATGATCTTGCATATTTCAAAGTGTGAGAGGGCCTCCCATCCTTTTATACCTTATATCAACTTAAAATTTGTAATAATGTTTATTATGTATTATAAATTTGTTTCTGCATGTACTGAGAGTAGCCTATGAATATAGTATTGATAGAGGAGTGGATAATAGCAGGCCCTAGATCAGAAGGTCTAGGATTTAGTCCTGGCCCTATCATTTGGTGTTTATCCTTTATTAGGTCATGTAAGCTTTCCTCATCTCTAATAATTTGCAAAAACTTGTTTAATAATGTATTTGAAAATATTTTGTGCAGTACTTAGGAAGCTGAGCAGGCTAACCTGGGCTGCTACGTAGAACGATTCTATCTCAAAAAATAAGACAAAAAAAGTAGAAGAATATTGTACAAACTGTGAAGTTCTAATAATGTAAAGTAGTAATGTTATTATTACCATTGATAATATTAAGTATAAGAGGGTAGGAGAAACCATCTAAGGCTTTGGCTTAGGTAATGGATGAGTTTTGGTGTGAAGAGGGCTAAGCACAAGTGGAGCAAACTTAAGAGGCCTGGGTCAGGATTTTATTTATTCTACAAAAATCATTTCATTTCTTGGTTTCTTAAAATATATAGAGTTGCTGTGGGGATTAAATTAGATAATATATGCACAGTATACAGTAGAAGGCCTAACATTCAGGAAACATAGGAGTTAGCATTAAAATAGTTCCCCATTTAATAGCTATATGATTTTCTACCAGTCACTTACTGTTTTTTCACCTTATTTTATAAATAGAGCTGGGTGTTTTGGTGCATGCCTACAATCCCAGATACTTGGGAAGCTGAGGAAGGAGGAAGTTCAAGGCCAGAGGCAGCCTATGCAAATTAATGAGATTATGTCTCAAAAATAAGAAATAAAAAAGGGTCAGAAGGTGCAGCCCAATGGTAGAACACTTGCCTTGCATGCATGAGGGCCTAAGATCAAGCCCCTAGTACTGCAAAGAAAACAAAAATAATAACTGCTATCTCACAGGAGTTTTGTAAGGACTCAATAAATTATACTATGAGCACAATATCTGGCATATCCAGTGTCTGTTAAGTGATATCTGCTAGTAATAGTGGTAGTTACAGTAGCTATAGCAGCAGCAACAATAGTGTTAGCTTTGTGCCTAGCAATGGGATAGCACTAGAGAAAACTGAAAATACTTACTCTGGCTAGAATATAAAGAAATGAATCTGAAGAAGTAGAACCTTACTACCAGGATATAATAAGCATATTTAAAATAATTTGATTTTTTTATGCTGAAAGCAATAGAAAGCTATTAAGAATTTTTTTTTAAACCAAAAGGCCATATTTTCAAACTTGTGCTTTAGAAAGTTCTTTCTGAAGTTCAGAAAGTGGATCACAGTGAGGCAAAACCAAGAAACAGGAGTGCTACTAGGAGGAAGTAGTTGCAAAATTTCTTGTGGGAACTGATAGTCTGAAGTAAGGTTACTGGCAGTGGAGCCGGAGAGAAATCAACAGATGTGAGAGAGATTTAGAGGTTGGATTAATAAGACCTAGTGATTGATTATATGGGTAGAGTGAGGCAGCAGCAGGATATAAAGGTGTCAGTTTGGCTGTGAAAAGGAACAACGGGGATCAGGAATTTCTATCTTTATCTTAAATCCCTAACTTTTTACCTCTTCTGAAGCTATCTTGGAAAGAACTATATACTATCCTCCTTAAAAAGGCATCTTAATGAGATTTTCCTAAGGTGGAGGAAATGCATTTTTTTACTACATTCATTGTGATAATGAGATTATATAGAATCCTTGATTTTCACCTAAAAATATGGCAATATTTTTCTCCCTTTCTGCAATATATGTCAGGCTCAAAGACTGCCCCTAACAGGATCACTGAAAGGTGTGTACAGGGGCAGAGACTGTTGCTCAGTGGTACAGTGTAGTGTGTGCAAGACCCTGGGTTCAACTCCCAGCACTGCAAAAAAGATGGGAAAAAAAAGGTGTGTACATTAAGTAAATCAAAACTGTGATCTTTCCAGTTAAAGGACAACATATATTTATTGGGTGCTTACTCAAAGCTCTTGGCTGGATCCTGGAGGTCAAATGAGGGTGGTTAGAGGGAGAAGAGGAGAGAGTGGGAGAGGGGTAAGGGGAAGAGGGAATTTTTTTTTTTTGATGGCACTTGGGAGTTGAACCCAGGGCCTTGCACATACTTGGCAAGTGCTCTCTCACTGGGCTCTCATTTTTTACTTTTTATTTTGAGATAGGGTCTTGCTAAGTTACACATGCTGCCTCTGGGCCTCAAATTTGTGATCTTCCTGCCTCTGCCTCCTGAGTCAGTGGAATTACAGGCATGCTCCACCATGCCCCGCAGAAGTATAGATTTTAAGGAAGGGTCTAGACATGTGGAGGAGAAAACTGAAGGACTTTAGTCAGCCACCAAATTAAATAGGTGACTTACAGAAGCACTTGGAGATGAGATAAATAACAGGATTCATGACATGGGAAGAAGCACCTTTGCCTCAGTATGAAGAACATACAGTCCCATGTATAAACAGCAGTCAAATTCATTATGTTTGTAATTGATGGACAAGGAAAAAATCAGAGATATTTTTATGCAATAAACCTTCACCCGTGACCTTGTATTCTTAGCTACCACACTATAAGAATGGTTGAGCTACACTACCCCCAACTTGCCTTACAAAGACAAGTTCTTGTGGTCTACTAATAACATAAAAATTCTTTTTAGAAGACTACACCCAGCAAGTAGGAAACCAAGGATTCCACATTCCAAAAATTAGCTGAATCTTATCACAGCTGAATGAGGCCAAGGATAGGGAGGAATAGAAGAATAAGCCTATCCCTAATAAAAGAAGAAAATAAGTAAGCCAAGATAAGCAAACATTGAATTTAGCTCTTAAAGACCTTAGGGAAAAGATAAATGTACTTCTGCTTAAAAACTTCTAAGGAATTTCATATCCAAGAGATTTTTGCCTAGAATTTAATGTGTATGTATATTGTATGCATATGCACATTTATTTCAAAGAAGACTTTCTTCAAATTTTGCTGTCTTTAAACTGTTGTTATTCATTAGTATTTGTTTTGTTTGCAGTGTACTCCAAAATGTGGTCCCGGATTCAAGCATCGGATTGTTCTGTGCAAGAGCAGTGACCTTTCTAAAACCTTCCCAGCTGCGCAGTGTCCAGAGGAAAGCAAGCCTCCTGTTCGCATCCGCTGCAGTTTGGGCCGCTGCCCTCCTCCTCGCTGGGTGACAGGAGACTGGGGCCAGGTAAGGCAACTGGTCTGTGGGTACCTGCCGAACCTTAAGATGCAGACCTCCTCAGGGTCCTAATGTACTCATTATAACAACTTGAGAGATGAGTATCAATTAACATATGGAAAATCTAAATATGAGATCTGACTATAAAAAAGTATATAAGCCCATAAAGCTGTGTGTGGACACATACACACTTAGCCAGGTTTCTCCCACACCTACATACATCCTTTTGGGGTTTTTTTGTTTGTTTGTTTTTGGGGTTTTTTTTTTGAGACAGGTTTTCACTATGTAGCCCAGGCTGGCCTTGAACTCAGGCCTTCCACCTTAGCCTCCAAAGTGCAGTGATTATAGGTGGGCACCACTATTCCAAGCCTGTACATCCCAATTTTACCTATTCTGTGGAACCTACCATTTTAAGTTAAAATTAGAAGAGAGAGGAGGACTCAATGGTCAGGGATTTGAACAAACCTTCAAAATTTTGGATTCTAGTCCCAGTTCTCTCCACTAATTTAAGAACAAATAAGTTAACACCAGTGTCTTAATTTTCCTGCTTGCATAATAGAGATAATTCCTTCAACCTTCCAGAGAAGTTTTGGTGACCTTAATTAGCTTCATAATGTGAATGACAATCTTAAAAATGTTATTAATACTTATTCTTCAAATGATGATATTTTTGTCTGCTGAATGCCATGACCTGGGAAGCAAGTGTATAGGGCTTTAGATAATGCATTTTTATGTTAGACACATTTTCATTTCATGTTCCAATTCCTATTTTTCTTTTTTTCTCATATACTGTTCATTTGTGTTATCTTGCTGTAGGCTTATCTTAAATCCTATAACTATATGAAGGAATGCCTATATTAATTAACCATATTTAGTCATCCTATGACATATATGTATATATACCTCAAAATGTCTAGTTATACATGATAAAAACATATAATTTCATCTGTCAATTAAAAATTCACCTAAAACTACATTGGTATATTTTGGATAGAAGGAAAATTAAATATTATTTTTTAAAATGTCAAAGAGGAACTCTATTAAGTTACATTTTCAAAAAATACCAAGGCTGAGTGTGGTGGCACATGCCTGTAATCTCAGCAACTCAGGAGGTGGAGGTGGGAGGATCACAAGTTCGAGGCCAGAGGCAACCTGCATAACTAAGCAAGATGCTGTCTCAAGGTAAAAAATAAAAAGAGGGAGTGTCGGGGTATAGCTCAGTGGTGGAGTGCTTGCAAAGTATGCTCAAGGCCCTGGGTTCAACCCCCTAGTACTGCAAAATAACAAAGATAATAAATAATAATAAAACAAAAAGTGAATTTCTAGCCAGTCAGTGTCCTTATTATGTGGTTTCATATTTGTCCTTGTATCTAGTCATTTTCTAATACCTGAGACTTAAATAAATTATAATATCATATAACTATGCCAGTATGATTTTGTTTGTGCTCTGGGTCCTCCATCACTTATTAAACATGGCACTTCAAGGCTGGGGACATGGTAGTGCACGTGTCTAGCATGCACAAAGCCCTGGGTTTAATCCCCAGCACTGAAAAGGAAAAAAAAAATGGCATTTCATAGTAGTTACTAAGCTTTTCGCCAAAATTCAATATTGCTGGAGCATAGCAGTATCTAAACACCATCTTTGTTTCATTTGGGAGAGGGCAAAGACTCTCTACCCATTAAGGTAAATAAATATATTTGTTATGTGCTCAGCACTATGGAAAGAAGTAGGATTATAAAATAACTAAAGCTTTGCATCTCTTTAGAGGTGTTTAGTTTAATTTCCAAAATGCTCAAATGGACTACACCTGAGTGGATTAATTTAATGCAATTTAATGTGAAAAAACATTTCACCAGCTTTTCTTTCACTTGCTCTCTTCTTCCACTCATCTCTTTCTCTCTCGCTGCTCCTCATCCTCCACTCTTCACTTCTCTTTCCAGCAACTACCTGCTCACCTCTCCCTTCTCTTAGGACTCCATCTTCTCTATTTATCTGAGGCATTTCTCTCTCTAAAAGCCTGCTTAGCTCTCTGACTTTTCCTTCCCTTGGGGAATAGAAACATCCTTATGCTGATTCATTCAGGTAACACAGATTTTTTCCAAGTACCTTTCCAGGTTTACATAAATGTCTCTGGGTGCCTCAGTTTTCCCTATAATTGAAGGGGTACTATCTTTTAATAAACTTTCTCTATACTCTCTCCTATGGGAGAAGGACGTGACAATCCACTCCTGAAGCAATCTGAAAACAATCAACCATTAAAAACCCTGTGAGGGTTGCTATTAGTTAGACACAACTTGACAGCACCACACAACAACAACAACATACTCTTTACTGTGTTGGGGTTTAGCTCAATTGGCAAGAGTGCTGCTCTCCACTCTCTGAGGCCCTGGGTTCAATCCTCGGCACCGAAGAAACAGAAGGACCTAGCAATCCACTCCCAAAACAATCCTGAAAACTGTCATTGAAAACCCCATAAAGGTCACTGTGAGTCAGACCTGACTTGAGGGCACCTAGCAACAACATACTCTCTACTACAAAGAAAAAAATGTTCACCTTAGAAGTGTGAGAGTTTCACAGCAAATAAAGTTATCCCATTAGAGAATCTGTACAGACATGCTCGCATGACTTTTGTTTGAAATCAGGTGGGCATTTCATTCTTAACATATTCTTTGTTGCAAAGCACTATTGTATAAAGATCATTTGAATGTTTGTGCATGTTAGTAATTTCAACAACTTTATATTGTTGATTCAAGATTATTCTTTTAAATGTTGTCAAGTCCCTTTCTTCCCACCTATGTTTTCAACCCAGTCTCCTCAAATTCAAAGTAATCAGTGAAATATATTTTCAAAGATGCACAATACATTTCTATAATTATAATGCATTTGTTTGTCATCCTATATTAGAAAGTTTAAAAAACAAAGTGTCTATATAAATGTGTTTGCAAGTCCTGTGAGTGCTTTGAGAATTTTTGCAAGCAAATCCAACAAGGCTTCAATTTGCTTACCTTGTAAACATACTATTCTCTGTTTTTGTCACCATAAGCTCCTCATTCCTTTCACCCCCAAACTCATAGACTTTCTGATATTGTGGGTGGCAGGCCCAAAGAACACCTCCTCCTTCAGTCTGGACAGCTGATCAGTCCCAGCTGAAACTAAGCCACTCAGAGAGGAACTCTAATCCACAAGTGACTGAATTCCTGAGTAGATGAAAAGGGAGAGAAGGAAACATGCTAACTGGCCAACACCAGACCACCCCTCAGGTTTCTGTGGCTGACAATATCTTAGAAAACTCGAGGTACTTATTCAAGCTTTTTTGTTTATAACTGACTCCGTCAGCAGGCCTATAGCAATCACTGCTATTGTACCAAGCTAACATTTTGATCAGATGCAGAGCATTCTAATAGGCCAACAGGTTATTTACCTGCACACCTATAATAAATAGGGATCAAAAATGATCTCCTAGCTCTAGAATCTGTGATTATTCTACCTCATCACTAGAATTTTCTCATGATTTTCTTCTTAGATTTTACCAGCCATGCTTGGAATTTTTCAAGTGATAGCCCAAGAAATCATCATCTGTTGTCTTCTATTTTCTAGGGCAATAATATGATCCTTATGTTTTAAAACCGGTTCTGTACTAGAAGATGAACCACACATGTGCTTTCGGAGTTAATATATGCAGTATTTGAAATGGTATATTTTTTACTTCCTGAAAATTGTTTAAATCAATATTTTATTTCTCTATGTCTTCAAATTTAGTGCTCTGCTCAGTGTGGCCTTGGACAGCAAATGCGAACTGTGCAGTGTCTCTCCTATACTGGACAGGCGTCCAGTGACTGTCCAGAAACTGTTCGGCCTCCATCAATGCAGCAGTGTGAAAGCAAATGTGACAGTACTCCCATCTCCAGTACTGAAGGTGAGTTTCCCATGGAAAAGGGGTCTGTGTCTCCTATGACTCACTTCTACTGTTCCCAGGGTTTGCACAGCCCAATAAACCACATTTAGGGTAGAGTCTGGGCTGGGATTTAGCTCAGTTGGTAGAGCACTACTCTGCAGCCTTTGAGGTCCCTAGTTTGATTCCCAGCACTGCAAAAGTGAGAGAAGGACATGGGAATCCACTCCCAAGGCAATCCCAAAAGACCCAGCCATTGAAAACCCTATGAGGGTCGCTATGAGTTGGAAATGACTCAATGGCACCTAACAACAACAACAAGGGTAGAGTTTGTATAGAACATTTTTGAAAGCTCTATATGGTATATACTGTTCTATAATCAGAAACGGGAGAAAGACGTGGCAGTTCACTCCCAAAACAATCCTGAAATAATCAGCCATTGACAACTCTTTGAGGGTCAGTATGAGTCGGACCCCAACTTGAGGGCATACAACAACAACACAATCAGGAAACCTAAGTTTTATCCTGACTCTTTCACTAACTGTATGACCTTGTTAAATTATCTAACTTCTCTGGAGCTAAATTTACCTATCTATAAAATAAGAGTTTAGGTAATCTTTAAGGTTGTGTCCAGTTTCATGTTCTATTTGATTTATTCTGGAGTATCCAGAATATCCAATATTCTGGAGATGACTTCTAATGAGCCACTCTTAAAAGTGAAAACTTTTGTTTCTTTGTGGATATGACAATCTCTGGCATCAAGAAGATTCAATTCATACTTGTTATAGGTATAATGAAAGTGTACGTTTGAAACTATTATGCTAATTTTCTCATTGTAGAAAGGTGAAAAATAATTATGTTGTGTCCATAAAAGATGACATGGGTCTTTGCATTCTGAAATTTCTTTCTTTTTCTTATTTATTGGGAAATCCCCTTATTAATGGCAGATGCCAATCTACCTTTTTTCCAATCCACCTGAATTTTCTAATCTTTTATTTGAATAAGTTATTTTCTTTATTCATTTAGACATTCAGTCAAAATGTCTTGTACGGTACTATATGTGAGGCATGATGTCAGAAATTATCAAGAATATGGAGGCAAGTATGGCCTGGTCAGGAAGTTTAGATTGCCTTCTCATAAAACAGAGATGTAGGGACGGCACTGTGGTGCACACCTGTTATCCCAGCAACTCAGAAGGCTGAGGCAGGAGAATTGAGAGTTCAAGGCCAGAGGCAGCCTGCATAACTTAGTGAGACCCCATCTCAAAATTTAAAGAAAAGTTGGAGGTGCTTGGGGTGCAGCTCAGTGGTAGAGCATTTGCTAAGCATATGCAAGGCCCTAGGTCCAACCCGCTAGTACTGTAAATAAAGAAATTAATTAATTAATTTAATTTAATAGAGGCATGATTAATACATCCCCATGGACAGCATCTTCTTGCCTCAGCCTTCTCAGTGCTGGGATTACAGGCATGTGCTACCATGCCTGGCTAATTTTTTAAAAAAATTTAAAAGAAAAACAGAAGTTATGTGATGCAGTGTACACAATTGCTAAGGGCAGCTCATTGAGGGGCTTTTTGACAGAGGCTTCATAGAGTAAGTGGTTTGTGATCCAGCTATAATGTGTAGTTAGAACAACCCTGTGTATAATCTGGGAAAAGTGGGTAAAATATTTGAGCTAAATCATAAGTTGTCGTCACAGAAAAGTGGCATAGGCAGATAACATAGATCTCAAAAGAGAAGAGGATTTTCCATGAAAATAATGCAAGAGTAGGGTGATATGGATGGTGGGGTTCAGATTAGAGAGAAAAGAAATGTTTCTTCATAAGGGAAAGTTGGGAGGAGAGTGCAGTAGTAGAGGAAGAGATGACTTCTAGTTAATGCAGGAAGTAGAGGAGGACACTCCTTTCCCAGCAGAATCAGTTTCCTTTGACTCTCTGTGGAAGGTTACTTTCAATTAGCTCTACCTCAAAATAGAGAGGGGTTAGGGGATATCTCCTGGGCTCTAAAACACAGTCTCTCAGTTGAGTCTCTATGGATGACATGAACCACAATAGAATCTGAGAATTATTTTAACTACCAAGGCTTAGGTAAGGGTCACTTATCTACCCAATATCTTATTATGAAAATAATAAGTTTCAATCATATAGCAAAGTTGAAAGAATTTGGTAATGAATACCTGCCTAAATTCTTGCATCAACATTTTACTAAACTTGCTTTATCACAGATATGTCCATCTCTCAAAGGTGATAGTTTTAAAATAACATACTCCATTCATCCCACCATTAATCTATCTACTTAACAAACATTTACTTTATGCCAGTCACTGAGACTGTGACCGGAATGCAATCAGATCGCTGTCCTCAAAGGGAGTATAGTTTAGTACAAGTGGTAACATGCAAACAAATAATTTTCACACTTTGAGCAATATTTGAACAGAGGTAGAAATGAGCTACCTGAGTGAATGCACAGGGGAAAGTGTAGTCAACAGAAGGATCATTGAAAAGTCAAGGTGGGGTTGGGCACTGGAAGTTCCAAACAGTTTATTAAGGAGATGTTGGCATGTGGAGCATTTCTGACATAGGACAAATATGTGCAGTCATAATAGAATTTGAGTAAGATGATGAAGTATGTGGAGAGAGGCTGTAGGAGGGAAGTTAAGGCAGCCAAGGATAATAAAAGTAAGAGAATCAGAAGTAGGGCAGGAAGAAATTAAAATAATGAGAGGGAAACAGGAAAAGGAAGAAGGGGAATACAGCTTAGTGTGTTCAACATCTGCTTTAGTTTTTTGTTTCTGGAAGACTTTGGTGAAAGGTTAAAATATTATAGGCATGATCTTAACAACTTGACAGACTGCCCCTGATGAGGGTAACTCAGCGTTGCTGCTGAGAGTGAACTGTAGGCACATGCGGTATCCCTGCACTTGAAAAACTATGAATAATTTTCTGAATTACATATGGCAGCTGAGACTAGCCTACTCAAGCTCACCTGAAATTCTATCCCAAAATGCCATTTTATTCACTATTGGTGCAGTTTCAAGTTTCCTTTGTAGTTTATACGGTGAGTCTTTTCGGCTTCTCGGTAGCACAAGGCACTCTGTCATCTAGTATTTATTGCTGTCAGGTAATGATTCACGGTGTGCCCTGAGCTAGTAATAACCAACCCAGGGAAGGTGTAGTTGGTGTACATTGGTTTACCAGCCTGAGATGTCTAATGGTAGCTTTGGTAGGTCTCAGTCTCCCTCAAATATGCAGCTCTGGGAAAACCTAAGCAGCTCCACAAGGGTCATACCAAGATCACAAGGGAAAAAAAAAAAAAAAACAGCTACTGAGTTAAGGTTTAAATCCAATGCAGCAGTCCCCAACCTTTTAGCACCAGGGGCTGGTTTTGTGGAAGACAGTTTTCCTACAGACCAACTGGGGGGTGAAATGGGATTCAAGATGGTACAAGTGATGGGGTACAGCTATAAATACAGATGAAGTTTCCCTCACTGGCCTGCTACTCCCCTCCTGCCGTGTGGCCAGGGATCCTAACAGGCTGTGGCCCTGTACCAGTCCAAAACCCTGAGGTAAGGATCCCTGATGTAATGTATTAAAATCAGTGAAAGGAACAACAAAAGACATTTGAAGACTTTGATTTCAAAGAAGGCCATTTTTTTTTTTTTTTTTCCGTTTGCCACTTCAAAGAGCTCATGATCCACTTAGTGCTCAGGTTCACATTCTTGATGTCTGTTTTGGAGGGAACCCGATTTGGGTCAGGATTATACCATTTAAAAGGTTAATGTGGGTGGCATCCAAGGAATAAGACTGGGTAAAAAGAAAGTGAGCAAGCCAAGTGGGAAAGGAATAGTCCCTAGTAATAAGAAATCAGAATAAAGTTTGATAGCTGATATCATCTTGCTTCAAGGATAAAAAGAAGTTGGTGTACTGTTTCCATTGATAGACAGAGTATATGAAATATCAAGGGCTCATGTACAGTTTTATCAGGAGGAGTACGCTGAGTGCACCTCCAGCTCCAGCTCCTGTACCACCCGTACACAGATGCATCCTTTAACCTTTCATTTCTCACCAGCCTCCTTATTTTCATCGATGCTTTGTCAGAAGCACAGATGTTGGTCCTTTTTAAATCCAAATAATAGACCTTAGGCATTTAGGTCCTAACTCCACTTCTTATGTTTTTCTGAATCTCATAAAGAGTTTACAAGGCCAGGGGGTGCATTCTACAAAGAAAGGCGCTACACACTCCAACCTGTCCATAGAAAGATCCATCTCTGGGTATCCCATCTCACTCCAGTACAAGTAGGCAAGCTTTGCAACATTTGATTGAAGTAAATATAAGCACACACCATTTGAGGAGTTGATCTTATATTCCTTGGGCCAAATCAAGCCTTCAAAGTCACAATGAATCTGAACCCAAGAGCATCCTAAATCCTTAAGCCTCTGTTTGTATATTTCGAAAGCATGGCTTTTAGGGCAGAGTTTTGAAAGATTAATGTAAACCATCTGGAGAAAAATTCATTGGAACATCAATGATAAATAGATTCGTGCGTTGTCTGTGAAACAGCTTGTCTAATTTTATCATTCAACTCTATCAAGACCTAGATTACCAATGAGAACCACTCCAGCATGTGAGGCAAGTTGCTTAAGATTCTAACAGTGGATCTAGTTCCCACCAGAGGGTGTAGGGGCTGCCTTTTAAAGCCCTTGCTGTGTTCTCAAGTCTCTCTGAGAAGAATTTGGGGATATTCCATAGCTTGTCATTACCACTACAAGTCTCTGGTCTTGTACAAAGTGTGACTTTTTTCTTTTTCAGAGACAGCGTAGAGTGTAAAAAAGGAGAGATGAGTTAGGTTCACAAAATATTTACTAGAAACTACACAATGAGGACTCTTACCCTTCCACTGTCTGGATGAGAAAAATGGTGGGAAGAGTGTCATCTCATTGTCCTCCCAGGACAGTACTTAGCTGGTACATGATATTAGTAAAAGAGAAAATCAGACACCTTTGTCTTAAAATCCATGACACTTTTGGCTCAGATTCCACTATTTAAATAGCAGTAGAGAATCTGGGGACATAGATCAGTGGTTGAACACTAGCCTAAAATGAAGAAAATATGATAGTAAAGACCAAAATTGTAAAACAAATCAACTACAGAGGATATTACCAAAAAAATTTAAAAACCTTCCTGGGATGCTGAAACAGGAGGATTGTGAGTTTGAGGTCTGCCTCGGCTACATAGCAAGAACCTATCTAAAACAAAACAAAACACAAAAACAAAAAACTCTTAAAGAATTCATTTTAAAAGATCTCTTAATAGTATTTATTTGCAGATTATATATTGTGTACTACTTGATTATAGAGAAACTTTTAAGTATTACCAATCCTAACTGAAGGTCATTCCAAAATTAAAACATAATAATTTTATTATTATTTTGATTTCAATAGGAAATGTTATTTAACTTATGTACCACTTTTCCAGAATGGTTTTTTCACAAAAATCAGTTGTACTGTGTATTGTCTCAAGACTGGACAAAAAGCAGTTTCATAATTTTAATGGTTTTTTAGGGTGAGCAGACCAATGAAGGAACAAGTTTTATAATTCAGGCCTCTCAACTACATCTGCATTATGTCAGTGAGTCAACCCCAGAGAACAGCACATCAGTCCTCTGTAGCTAAGCTAAAGTGGCCAGTGTCAAGGTCTATTACACCAACATAATTTAAAATCAGCAGTAGTATTTTAAAGATTATATTCATCTTTTTATAATAACAGGGTCTTAAAACTTCTTGGTGTATCTAAAATCACCTTTTTTCTCATGTAAATATAGTGAAGAAAAGTAGGAAGGGGTAATTCAGGTTACTCTAAATGCTGTGTCCTAGAAGCCTCCTTTTAAAAAAAAATTGTTCTCTTTTCTCTAAGGAAGAAGAGTAAAGTTAAAAAACAAAGAACTGACTATGATGCCTCAAAGGTTGACTTGGCAGTGGTGTCAGCCAAGAATACAGTCTTAGGTAGGCAGAAACATTTTCATTTAGAGGCCAAGAGCGATGCAAAGAGTGGTTTTATAGTCAGAAGAATCTAAGTTCTGATTCCAGTCCTTAGACCAACTAGGGCAAGTTTCATAACTTTTTTGAGCTTAAATTTTGCTGACATTTTATATACTTAAAAGGATTAAATATAAAAATATGTAAGGTTGTATCTGACACAAAGGAAGTGGTTGATAAATTACAATTTCTAATGCTTTTACTAAATTAAGCTCCTGTGGGGTTAAAAGACTGAGAGAATAAAAGGCCAGTCATGGCTGACCTTTGGTGAATAGATATTCATCAGTCCACAGATTTGTAGTGAACTGATTCTTCTAGTCAGGACAGTTCTTAGAAGGCAAAACCAAGAAGTAGGAACTGGATCTTCCACACAGCCCTCTTTCTTGGGAGCTCCCTCACTCCACCAAGGCTAAATGTCCTGTACAGCCTGGGCTTCTCCATAGTAACATCTGATTAAGGCCTGTCGTCTGAGCCTTGGCAGTCCCTGGATCTTCCCCAGATTTTTCCCCACCCCTGTCCCCATGGTGATTTGCCTGCTCTCGGTTTAATAGCTCTCTATTAATTTGCTTCTGTGTAAATATGTAACTGTTCCTGGGAGCCTATATTCACTTTGACAGGGATCCCAGAGAAATAATCCTTGACAGTTGATGTCAAAGGCAGGTGTTTTGGTTTTGATAATGAGAGCTAATAAATATAAAGCCATGGTACCTGTTTTGTACTCTATGCATTACTTCATGCAAACCTCACAACATCCTATGAGTGGACCTTGCCTGGGTCTTCATTTCAGAGATGAAGGATCTGAGATTTAGAGCAGTGAAGTAGTTTAGCAAAGGACAAATATACATAGAAGAGACAGAGCCAGAATCTCCCCCAACCCTGATTCACTGACTCCAGGCCTCCTGCCCTTTACTGGGATGTGCTGTGGCCATAGACAACAGGAGATGCTCATAATCAGCTCCTGCCTCCCTACATGATCCTGCTCCCAGAACCCAAGGGATTCCCCTGCCTCCAGGGAAGTTTGCTGGGAACTAACTTAACAAGGGTATTGGGAATTTCAGAAAGGGATACCCTGGGCTATCCTCTAGATACCCCAAGACTGGGTACAGCACTATTCCTGGACAAAAGGCCCCTGTACTTTAAGGAGAGTCTTATTTCCAGTACCCACCCAAGGACCAAATTCTCCACTGTCAATATGTGTAGTAGACTGAATGGGTGGATGGGTAGGTGGAGGGAGAAGCAATTTACAAAAATTCTATTTTATTTATTATTCATTAAATCAGATCCCAAAGTCTAAATCTAAAAGAAAAATTTGTGAATTTGCTTATATTTTTCTCAACACAGAGTCTTCCTGGTCTAGCAACTCTTCTAAAAACGGAGTAATAGCTCTCCTAATAAAGTTGTTACCCAGGAAATATTCTTCATTTGGTCTTCAAACCAACTATTGTCTTTAGGGCCGTTTTTTCTCAGTAGTAATCCAAATATTATATCCTTTTTGAGAAGTTTGGAGTATAACACCTTGCTTTCTTCCCAACATCAGACAGTAAGAGACTCTAATAACTAGTATAGGTAATAATAGCAGTTCAATCTTTTACACCTGTGGTGGATTTTTCCATGTTCCAGGCACTGCTCTAATTGACATACAGAGGGATACACACATGGTTACATGGGAGATTGAGCATTCTAATCATTCTTGTTGTACAGATGAGAAAACTTAGGCACAGAGAGGTTAAATGACTTCTTCAGAGTCATAAAGTTAGTAAACGGTAAAACTAGGATTAAATCCAGACAGTCTGGCTTCTAATTTTATGTGCTTGTACTATTCAAACAAGAAGTCCTCCTGTATCTATTTATCACCTCGATCTTTTTTTATATTTTGGCAAAGAAAGTCAAAGCTAAAGTTTATTTTGTATTTTAAGCAGTGCCAGCAAGCCCTGTTGCTGACTGTGAGAGCCGCTGCCCTATTAGGACAGTGATTTGGAATTGCAGATGAGTGACCTTATGTCAACAGGGAAATGCTCAACTTCTCTCATCGTGTTAGCAATTGTATTACCCTGACGATATATTCCTTTTGGTAGCAGTAATAAAAAATTTTTTCCCCACAAAAATATTCTTAGTGTAAGCTTTTCAGTTATGTTGGCTGGTCATGATTAGTTAGAGAAGAGAAAAAGAAAATCCCAGGTGGCCTCCAAATTAAAATATGTGGAAGTAGCCAGGTGTGGTGGTGCACATCTGTAATGCCAGCAACCCTGGACGTGGAGGCAAGAGGATCATGCGTTTGAGGCCAGAGGTAGCCTGCATAACTTAGTGAGGCCCTGTCTCAAGATATAAATAAATAAATAGGCTGAGGGTGCAACTCGGGGGTAGACCACTTGCAAAGTATATGTGAGGCCCTGGGTTCAACTCCCAAGTACAATAAAAGAAAAGAAAAGAAAAGAAATAAAGTCTTTTCACCTCAAATATCTTTTCACACATGATCCACCAAATATCCAATTTCTTTTTATTCTTTTTCATTTTTTTCTTTTTTTAGTGTAATGTTTAAAAAATGTTTTTATGCTCCTCCTACATTCTTTCAGCCAAAACTTCAATTTACTGAGTATCCTAGTATGACAAGTTTCTGTTCAAATTTCTAAATATTATTCTCTTTGTAAATCAACTGTTAAGTAAGGGAGTTTTTGACGGTGGAAGAGCTTGTGTTTAGAGAATTTAGGGGCTCCAGTTTCAGGTTTGAAGACTTTTACTGAAAGATCCTTTAAAGTGCGAGCAGTAAGATTGTTAACTTACTTTTTAATAACAAGAACTGAAAACTTTCTCATTCCTTTGCATTTACTTCTCCATACTTACCATGTGGCTCGTGTACCAGGTATGAGGTCTCTTAGAACTTTAGTGGATTTCTGAAGCTAAGAAAAAACAAGCAAACAACAACAAAACCAACAGGAATTGTTCTGTGACACTGAACTTTGTCACCAAGCCTTGCCTAAGTCCTAATTTTCTTAAACAGCTTACCCAGGATGCTTCAGTAGAACCACCTGGACAAATGAGGGTGGAATTTTGGTTCTGAGAAGTGTATGATAATCTACTTGCTAAGTTGACAAACTATTTTTAAAATCTCCAGATAAAAGTGACCAGGATACTGGAGAGGAATATCATTATAAGCAGCAGTGGGCCTGTATTAGTGGTAGGTGTGAGGGAAGGGAGGCTGCTGAAAAAATCAAAGGCCTGGGTCCCTTTCTCTACACTGGCCCCTCAGTCCCACCTGCTTAACCAGCCTCCAGGGGGAGACGGGGAACGAATCATTTATTCACTGCTGGGCTGCAAGAACTTTAGACTGCAACTGTGGCAATTCTAGCATGAGGAGAAAATACACATAGGAAAAAAGGAGGCCATGTCTCCCTTCCAAATTAAAAAAAGACATTTCTACATGTTTCCATAACCCACAGGCTGCTGCCATTTGAGGCCAACCCCTCAAAGTTTTCCTCTTTGTCTAGCATAGCTGCTGAATCTAGGCCACCGTCCGCGGTCCTTTCATTTACTCGGGCCCATCCTCACGCCTCACAGATGCAGAGGTTCTCTCGAGACGTGTATTTTGGTATCAAACAATGCAACTCATGCTTGATTTTGGATAACCTCTCTCTGTTGAATAAAATAACCCTTGAGAAAGAAGCAATAAAATCTCTGTAAGAAAAATGACTCATGTTTCCAAGCTGTCTAAAGTGATCACTTATCCCAACAAATGGTAATTCTTTCAAGACACAGTGGGCATGCACCATACTTATAAAAGTCTGGAAGAAAAGCCTTGCAAACGTTTAAAAAAAAAAAAAACTGGTGTTAAAATATATCAAAAGAATGTTTCTAGTAGGCCATACCAGACAGGGTACGCTTAAAAACAAAAACAAAAACCACATAGGTGTGGAAGCCAAGGTGGATTGGCCCAGACAGGGTCCTTGCTAAACATACAGGCACATAGACTTGTTTATGTACTTGTTTATGTGCCTCTAATTGTCTTCCATTTTCTGCCCTCTTTGTTAGAGTGCAAAGATGTGAACAAAGTGGCTTATTGCCCACTGGTGCTGAAGTTCAAGTTCTGCAGTCGAGCATACTTCAGACAGATGTGCTGTAAGACCTGCCAAGGACACTGACCCACGGAAAGCCAGGGAGAGTCTTGTCATTTCATTGTGGAAATGTGTCCATCAAAGAGAGCCACCCAGAGGAAGAGGATTGATGTCCTTGAAAAAGCATTACCCTGTGGAAAACGTAACCACTGGTCAGCCCCAGCTGACAGGATTTCAATATTATTTTAACTTCTGTGAAGTGGGATTTATTGATCCAAAGTGCTGGACACGGTATTAGGAGGGAAAGCCAGATTGGAGAGATCCAAGCAACGCAGGGAGACTTGCTTACTGTGGGACGTTTATGTTCTTTCGAGTAAATCCAATAGCCTGTTTACCTCCTTGGACCATTAAGATAATTTTTATTATGGACTAGCAATGACACTGAATCCATTTGTATTTAAAACTGTTTAAAATGTAGCTGTTATGACTTGGTCGGCTATGGAAGTAAAGAAGATTCAGAATTCTTAAGTCATAGCTTAAAAATATTTACTATACTTTATCTCACTACAACAGCACCACAATTTAAATTATAAAACAAGCTTTGAACTGTAATTTAAGGAGCAATCATAAATCAAAAGTAATGAAAGTTTGTACTATTTTTCTTCATTCCACTTAATTTCCTTAGGAATAATCCCCCTGTTCTGAACACTGCTGTGAGCCATATATAAAACTATATTAAATTGAACAATGAGGGACTTAGTTTAAAGCATCAGTTACTGCAGCTGCGCAAGTCTATAAATTCAGTGCTAAGAGACTGTGGCCAACTTGCCATTGTGCAAGTGAAGCTGAGATTTCCATTAAAACTTTAAGAGGAAAACATTTCAATTTCATACGGAAGCCAGACCTGGGGTATGGTAGAGACTAAGTACCAGGCCCCTTGCTGCCGTCACACAGGATGTCTTAGTTCTGATCTGAGTCACCCCAACTCACTTGTGTTTATATCCTCACCAGCCACAGATCGGCTTCTGCCCCGTTGGATTGTTGCTCACGCGTTGACTCGCTGAGATGAGGCTATGCAAGAGATAGGCTGGCTCGGTAACAACCAGGCAGACCTTTTGGCAATTTGCTGACAGTTATGATGGGTTCCAGATGTCCCTTCTTTAATATGGTAGAAGGGCATTTATTTATATGAGAGCAAGTGTGTGTGTGCGCGTGTGCGTGTGTGCGTGCAGGTGCTTTCGAGTGTGTAGATAGGTGAGTGTGCTTGCACATTAATGTGCTATTTCTGTGAGTTTGAAAATAGGCGAGGAATAACAACCAAAGAAGAAAAACTGATGAAGACCAGAGATCACAAAGCATAATTCTAAAAGTCACTCAGGCAAGGATTTTGTATTTTCTATGGATACTCTGAATGGCAACTAAATGTGAAACCCAGTTTCCCGGGCAAGTCAAATTCTAAAATCACATCCGCCTACCTTAAAATGGTTCTTGATGAATGTGCTTTGTGTTCAACACACCTCCTTTTGTTGCTTGAGCAGATACACAGTGCAAACACCAACACCTAAAACTCAAAACTAAGTGGCTGCTTTGTAAAGAAAATATTGTCTGTTAGAGAGCATGTTTCACCTACGTCCATTACTGTGCTCTGAAACTACACTTCATGGTGTAGTATACCGTGATCTAAGGTAGATGTCTCTCTCTTTTTTTTTTTTTTTTTTCCTAAAAGGAAGAGAGACTTAGGCGCCAAAAGCCAACTTAAGCTTTCGAGTTTGCTGAGGACAGTTGGCATGGGATGTTTTCTGCACACTCGGCCACAACCATCCACACCTCATCACCTGCTTCTCTCTCAACACCACAGTCACATCCTTGAGTTTTCCGGAGAGAGCAGTTTGGTGATACAAGAAAGGCCAAGGCCCCCATATAACCGCTCTTCGTAGCCCAGGCCAAGTGCCATCTTAGCCCATCAGTGAAGAGAAGGCAGCCTGTGGGCAGCGATGCTCAGGCTTGAATTCCTTTGTCCTTTCAAAGAACAGTTAACTTGGTGCTAATGTGCCCTGGTGAAATAAACTATAAATAAAAAATGAATGAATGGTTTCTATAGCAGTTTAGGCAGAGTTTTTGACCAACACAAATATCAGCTCATGTTTTTATTTCAAAAAGATTTCTTACATTGCTGACAGAAAGCTGTAATTTTACCTCACCTGGAAGCTAACATTGCCAGGGCCATCCCCTGGGCACTGTGCAGCGCCTTAGCCGGTGCTAGAAGATGAGGGCAGCCTGCACTGCCTCTGATATGTGCACAACACAGGTGGCCTTTTAAGAGGGAACCAAGCACAGAATGTAACAAGATTAAACATTTTCAAGTAGGCTCTGAGTTTAAACCTGAGCAGATTTATATATTTCATAGCACATTATGGTACCACTGCTACTGTAGCCACCCACATGGCTGCAGGAAGTTCTATCCCTAAATGATAACAATGGGATCATCAGCAGGGGCTGGGCCACCCTAGCAGGTGAAGCAATGAGCTCTAGCACCTACTTAGGGAATGCCAAGGAAATCAATACCTATGGCTAGAAGCAGTATCTGCCACTGGTATAAAGGCCTACCAAAAAAGGAAATGTAATGATTGAACTCCTGGAGATACATATGACTTCCAAACAGTCCATTTCACTAGGAACTTTTTTATTTGAGTGAATGTCACATAGATATCCTTAATAATACAAAATGGAATTACCTTTGTATTATTGTGATTAGTTGTTGCTTATTATTTTATACTCAGTATTAATGTGGTACACTGTTACTTTTTTCTTTTGTAAATTATATTCTAATTTATTGCCATGTTTCCTAACACTTGTCCTACATTCATTCTCCTGCTTGTAATGAAAATGAAAAAAAGTCATTGTAACACTTGATGGAGTGAAATTCCACACCGGGCACAGATTTTTTTTTTTAACATAGATAATTTAGTAAAAATAAAAACTGAGCTTGTAAGAATGATTCAGATGGTAGTTGTCTATTCCCTGAAAAGCTCATGATAAACTCTCAGTAGAAGGAATTTATCGCTTGGGATACCACAATGGCATTATCTAAGTTATCCAGGTAGTACCCAGCATTGAAATAATTTTCCATAACCTTATTACATCCTTACAGATCGCACCTTAGTCCTGTCTAAATACAAAAGTTTCAGGATTTCCAGTGGGGCTGCATCCCCAGAGTAGGCAGCCACTTACCAGCCAGCTATTCTGAGGCTAGAGATGAAGTCCAGATTGGCCACTGCCATACCCTTTCAATCACTCAAGGTACAACTTTTCTGCCCCCCTTTCTTTGCCTCTCACGGCAGTTCTTCAATATTGTAGAAGATGTGAGATATTTCATTGTAGAAAGGGAGCTGAATGGTGACTACATACTTGAAGAGTTTTTTCCATGCAGAGTCAATGGGGAGCATACAAATATAATCAGCACACTTTTCCACTTGCAGATGTTTCCTCTTAGGCCGAAGATGAACTAATGACCCAGTCTTTGCTGAGTTGAGGGATACTATAATACACAAAGGTAACTAGAAAACAATATACAGGTGACTCTCCTGCACACTTTGCTGTTTAGTACTTCCATAATGACAACTTTATGCATTACACAAGAAGATACACAATGTCCAAGCATGATGGTGCTTTAGTTGACCACCCCTATACCCCATACCCTCCCTCAATTTTATACATTAAAATAAGTTGAGTTTGACTGGGCACCACAGTGCATGCCATTATCCCAGCACTCAGCAGGCTGAGGCAGGAGGATTTCGAGTTTAGGACCAGACTGGGCTACATAGTAACACTCTATCTCAAACAAACAAAAAATAAATAAATAAGATTGAGCAAAGTGGGAGAATTCAATAGTATTGGGTGAGTGTTTCCTCCAGGAGCCAAAAGTAGCTGGTGTATTTGAGTACTCAATTAACAAGGATGATGGGCACCAGCCACTCAATGTCCCATTGCATTTGCAAAGGATAGATCTGAGGGTTAGGGAGGGGGGAACACCAAGAAACAAGAGGCTTGTTTTAGCTTAGATTCCTCAGATTGGAGTCCGTCTTTTCTTCTATGTTGCATTCAAGCTTCCAATAAAATGCTTTTTCCCCACTGAATATCTAAAGGACGCTATCCTTCTATGGATACTGACTCCAAGGACAATCCATGGAGATCCTGCCACTCCACAGGGAGCACGAGTACAGTCCTTAGGCCTTTCTTTATGTGCCAAAAAGTTGGGAGTTTTCCAAGTAAATTACTAAAAACAAACAAACAAACAAACAAACAAACAAAAAACAGGTATTGACCTAACAAAAACACATGAATTTGCATGACTGGGATAAGAAGCACTACTTTTAAAAGAAAGAAAAAAAAAATGTAATTCAGGGAGAGGAAAAATAGCCCAGTAGGATTGGAAAATTCTAAATATATGGTCATAGAAAAAAGAAAAATCAGACACTGGATAAAAAGTGACAGATAAAAGTCAGGTACAGTGACACATACCTGTAATCCTAGCACTCAGAAGGCTGAGGCAAGGAGGATCTGGAGTTCCAGGCCAGCCTGGGCTGTAAGACACTGTCACAAAAAAAAAAAAAAAAAAAAAAGCTGTTTGGAATTCTAATTTATGTCAGCAGAATATGTGGAATAAACTAACGTTTTTAAAAAGAACAGCTGTTCAAAATGGTTTTGTGCTTCAGACTTCAGAACCTCAAGCTTGAAATGAAAGGGAAAATGATCTTTTCTCAGAGGGTTATTTTGAGCATTCTTGTCCTTCATTTCATCATAGACAATATCTGAGGCCAGAAATGGAACTGTGATTTGCAAGATGGTTCTCCTCTGGGGTGGGATAGGGAAGCCACCATTATGCCTACACTGTCTTTTGGTGAGTGGCTCCTATTAGTCCACTTGAACTGCATGGCTAGGAGGCTAATTTCCACAATGGTGCCCCATCTTTACTGTAATGACCCAAGGCCCAGTACTCCTTGATGACCCTGGCTGTAGGCACTGGAGAGCCTAAATATTCTCATTTACCTCTGAGCACAGACTATTATGCTTGACCGGTCAGATTTCAATGCCTGGGACTTAAAACTTACGAAACTCAATCAAGAGTTCTCTTCTTGGCTTGAATACTTTACTTGTTAATCAGTTTGTCATTGCTGTGACAAATACCTGAGAGAACTTATTTAAAAGGAGGAGGGATTTGTTTTGGCTCGTGGATTCAGAGATTCAGTCCACAGCTGGCAGACTCCATTGTTTCAGGCTTGATCTTGGTGGAAAGGCATGGTGGAGGAAAGGGCAGCTCACTCCTGACAACCAGGAAGTAGAGAGGCAATCAGAGTGGGATCCAGGACAAGACACAGCCTCCAAGGACATGCCTCCAGTGGCCTAATTCCTCCAACTAGGCTCTGCATCTTAAAGTTTCTACTACCTCCCGATAATGCCATCAAATTATGAATGTGTCAGTGTGTTGGGGATTTTTAAAATCTACCCCATAACTAGGGTTCCTCATAATAGCCTGAGGGACCCCAGGCCCACATCTTACTCACTCATACCTGCCCCTCCCATTGAGTGAGCAAAGATGGCACCTGACCAGCCTGGCCTGCCTTAACTGCCTTAATCCTGATTGGCTATCCTTGGCATTTTCGTTAGATAACTGTCCCTACCTGGCAGTTATGTCAGTTTATCTGCACTGTCAGGTATGTTCCCTGATTGGCTAATCCCAGTCATGTGCCCCTCCAGGACCCTATATAAGCAGGGATCCTGGACCCCTTTGACCCCCCTACTACGTCTCCCCCTCCACCACTGCTGACCACCCTTTAACTGCCAACTGAACCCCATCACCTTGACCAGCGCTCCCTACTTCTGTGGACTCTTCAAGCAAGCTGACACAGTCAAGACCAGGGGCCCCGAAGCACAGAGCGCCAAAGGCTACAATTAAGCCACGAAGAGCCTCCCAATTCCTCCCATTCCTGGGAAGGAGGGAGGTAGAGAAGGTGAACTGCGAGGGTCAAGGCCAACTGACCTCCAGCTCAACGGAACACTGGCTGCTGTAGCTGTGCCTTTAAGGCTGAGCTGTTCCAGCACTCAGCCTGCAGCATTCCATGCTACAAGCTTAGAGCCAGTACTTATAGTTCTTGCTTAGGGGTTGCTTGCTTGTTGCACCCCACTTGGGGAGCACCCAATAAACCTTCCTTTCCTGTTTTCCCTGTTGAAGGTCTCCTGAGGTCCTTCATTGGCGCCACCGGCCATTATACCAAACCCGGTTCAGTGGGTTCTCGATACCCACGTGGTGTCTGGGCAAGGCTCTGACCTCTGCCGGGCCTGAGCCGAGCCCCAACATCAGTGGATTAACCCACTGATTAGGTCAGGGCTATCATGATCCAATCACCTCTTACTAATTGCTTCCACCAGCTAGGGACCAAGCCTTGAACACATGAGCCTCTTTGGGGGATACTTCATGTCCAAATCATAACACTTACCTTACAGAGAGGTTTCACGTAGGAGGGGACAAGTTACCCCACCAACCCCACACCTCCCAGAAGTCAGATGGCCGTCCTCAGGTCAACATAGGTGGCTTCTGGAAGGGACCTGGTCTGTGCCCTCACCAAGGGCAGCTGTGGGTAGCAGGTTACCTTATGGGCCCACAGTGCTGTGTTTACTTTGAATTCCTGCCAGCCGAGCAGTTTTTATTAGATGGGGCCACTGAAATCCCAAGCAAAGATGGCAGCAGGCAGTGCCAGTCCAGAGCCCCTCCAGGCCTGTGGTGAGTCTCTGTGTCAAAGCAGCATCGTTCCTTCATACAACTGATATTTGTTGAGCACCCGTGGCACCCAGCTCCTGTGCTAGGTGCTTAGCTTCTGCTCTCTTATTGAATGGGTTACAGCAAAACCATTTGCAAGTGTCAAAACAGAGGCTCAGAGAGGTTGAGTCCGTTGCCAAGGGTCACAGGACTAGCAAGAGGAGTCGCTTTCTTGGCACACAGAGGAGGAGCTGCCTGGTCTACATCCGAGTCAGGAATTTGGGAAGGAGGCCCTTCGATCAGAAAGACACCAGGCCTGAAGAAATGAGGTCTCCCATCTTGGAAAACAATGAGTCTGAGGTCTTGGGAGGGGCCTTGGGGGGTCAGAGAAGGGTGAGCTTTAGGTTCCCTTCTTGAAATTCCAGTGTCTGATGACAAAATTACAAGTGAGGGCCCAAAGTGGTTTCTAAGCATGTACTTAAGAGTTTGTGGGAAAAGGAAGAAAGGAAGGTCAAAGCCAGTCTTGGGTGAAGGATGTCTGCCTCCGCTGTCCCAGCCATTTACAAGTGGGGCTCTCTCACTTCCCCTGAAATGCCCTGCTGTAAACCCAGAGCCTGCCCCTGCCTGACAGTCCTCCATACCATTTCCAGTCATCTCAAGCGTCCTAGCTGACCCATTTCAAAATAACTAGAGCACAATGAATCCCAGGTTGGCTTTAGGATAAGTTTTGAGAGAGGAAGATGGGATTCTCTCTATTTCAGTCAGAGCAGGACCACTGGGACTTAAAAACTTGGGCTGTCAGGTTGCAGCCAGCAAGAACATTCTTTGACCTTCTGTGGTGGGTCTACAGAGTGGAACCAGGTGTTCTTTCAGCCCATGCCAGAATGTACTGGCTGTTCAACGGCCTCCTGCCTCCACCCCACAGCGGAGCTTTGGCTGGCCCTCTACCAAACAGCTGTTCTGGGAGCCACAGGTGGCCGCCCACACTCATGCCCAAGCCAGCAGCTGCCTCGGCCTGACTCAGCCTGGCAAGATGTGGGCCTCTGCCCCTCTGCCCTGACTTCTTACTGGGTCAGGTCACCTGGCAGACTAGGGAGAAGGAAAGCCAAAGCTTCATTAAATATACTCAGTGTATTAAATGCACTCATAAACCTGGTTTGTGGCTCAAAGACAATCCAAACATATACTATGCTCTTCCTCTTCCTTCAATAGCATCAATGTTGATATTTTAAAAATCATTTAAATTAATCTGATGCCAGTGAGTAGAACTTTGGTTCCTGTTTGTCATATGTATTATTGTTAGAATAAAAATCATTTCTTAATCCCATGTATCTATAATATGAAGGCAAAGGAGAATGATTTTCCAACTTCAAAACACGATATCTGGGAAACCATCCTAGGAGGCTAGATAATAATGACATATAAGAGGATATTGTACAAACTGAAGAAACACCCACAGAAGTGGCCAAAATGTACTATTATGAACTGAATGAAAACAGCAAAAAAGATAAAAAATAAGGAAAAGAAAAAAGTTGTCACATCCTAACTAATGGCATTTAGAAGTAATTTCATAGTTTTACACTTTAGGACACAAAAATGGCAAAATTGAGAAATTAAATAGTTTACTTTGAGATTAAAAACAAAAATTGTATGTTGAAGTTATGAAAGAAGATAATAAGTTGGCACCACATTTGGATGTGAACAATTTCTGAATGTACTTTGGGCCAGGAGGATAGGGCCTGGGGCACTGAGGGTCAAAGTCCCCACCAATGTGGGGCACTTCCACTGGAGGGAGGAGGTGGAGCCCATTGTTTTAATCCCATATTTAATCTAAATTGCAGAAATTATTTGTACAAACTATTCCCTGGGTCTGGCTTTTAAAATCAACATGCTGAAACTTAACTATCCAAATGAGTGCTGTTCCCCTCCACATAACCCCTGAAGATCACTCTGTACTCATTCTAACAGTAAAATCATCACTGAAAGTTTTAAAATTGTTTCCCTAGACGAACTCTCCTGGTAGGATGGATCTGATTTTTTTTGAAAAAGCACAAACTCATTCAAAACCAATCGGGTGAGCAATTTGCATATAATAATTTTGGCCAAAGGGCTGGGGTTTAGCTCAGTTGGTAGAGCTCTGCGCTGCAGTCTCTGAGGTCCTGAGTTCAATTCCCAGCACCGCAAAAATGGGAGAAGGAGCTGGCAATCCACTCCCAAAGCAATCCCGAAACAGCCATTGAAAACCCTATGAGGGTCGCTATGAGTTGGACACCAACTCGACGGCACCTAACAACAACAATTTTGGCCCAAAATACCGTATGTATTGTACAAATTGCTATCACAAAAGGAACTTCAAATATACTCTGAACAAGTGACTGAAGAGTTTCACCATTTGGATACGATAGTGCCGGTGTTGTGTCTAAAAATTATTGGCATTGTTTCATAATTCAATATAAAATGCATATAAGGCAACATTTTGCTAAATCTTTTTCTATTTCCAATTCTAAAATTAATAGAAACCTGGACCACCTAACTGACATGTTTTCTGTGGGGTGAAGAAAGACCTCTGGCCTCTCTGAGGATTGAGAAACCTCTAAACTCAGGAAGCCAAACAACTTCCCGAACTTTGCAAACTGGCAAACAGCTAATTTGACCTTCCCAGAGTCCAGGCAGGAAACACTTTCCTTCCAGAAGGGCTAATTAACCAAAGTCTGTCAGCAACATTAATGAAGCCTCAGCCAAGTGTGCAAGGGTCAGAGTCTGGCTTCTTTGCCATAAGTCAGGGAGATGGCACCAGAGAGATGTGGCCCAGTGCACACAAGTGTGCATGTGCGCCACTCCTGTAGGGTCACTCACATCCCATTTACTTTCACCATGATTGCAAGGTGAGCTTGTCATTTGACTGATCCTAACTAGCAGAGGGCCAACTACTAGTTAGCCTCCTCCCTGGACTGCTTTGATGATACATAAATAAATACTTAAACTTCTGTGGGAGAATGCCAATATTGTAAGGGATTCCACGGGTGAATCTTTTGAGGAAGATAACTACTTCCTTATTTATCTGACTTTGAACTTGGAATTTGCATCTTAAATTTTTAATAAAACAGAAATGTATACATGTTAAGGTACAAATTGTACATTATTTACCAATCTATTTTTTTCTTGGAACTTACCTTAAAATCCACAATTTTTGTATCATTTTCCCTCCCAGAAGGAACCAAATCATTTTTAATTTTCATCCTCTCTTTCTAAACAGCTTTTTAAAAGACTCCGTGGGTGGCCAGGAATTCCTCTTCCCTGAAGTTAGCAATGACAGCTCTGGTTGTGAGCACTGTTGGAATAGATTGTCTGTCTGGATCCGGAAGAAAACTTCACTCTAAAAGTGATGTTAAATTTGTCCTCAGTATGCCTTAGAAGGGTGAGAGATGTTCAAAACTAAGAAGTGTTTCCTATACTATTAAAAATACTTAATGTCCTTTAGACAAGAAATTACCAACATTCATTTGTTTATTTTTGTTTTTTATTTTGAAAAATTTCAGACCTATGCAAATTAGAGTGAATAGTCTAAGGCTCCTCCTTCTTCACCCAGCTTCCACAATTATCAACACACAATCTCATTCCCATTGATTTGCCTTAACTTGTATAATTTAAGCAGATGTTATATATCATTAAATACTTTGAATGTATCCCTAAACGTAAGGACTTAAAAAAAAAAAAACTGTCCTGCTATTAACAAGATGTTCATATTGTCATTGTTACATTGAATTTGCTCTTTTTTAAGACTACTGTCACCAAACTTGAGGGAAATATTAGTAATTGTAAGCATCACCTAATTATCACCTGTTATGTTTTATATTAAAGAGAGTTTTCTGTCCATCTTATCATCATTATTATTGATTTTATGGAAGAAGAAACTGAAGCTAAGAAGTGGAGAGATTCACTCACTGGAAGTCCAGGTGCAGACCATCAAGACTTAGAAGAAAACAACTCTTTCCCACCATTGCCTTATCTGGTTTCGTGGCAGCAGATAACACTTAGGAAACCAGACATCCAGCATAACCCTCTTTTTGCTGGGCTCAGAGACTTCTGTAAAAGCAACATCTTCCAGCCAGGATGTGGTGGCTCAAGCCTGTAATCGTAGCCACTCACGAGGCAGAGGCAGAAGCAGGCAGCAGGATTGAGAGTTTGAGGCCAGAGGCAGTCTGTGTAATTTAAGGAGACCTCAACTCAAAAAAGAAAAAAAGAGTGTGCTGGGGTGTAGCCCAGGGGTAGAGCACTTGCAAAGTGGCGTGCAGCTGCTTTGAGCCTTAGCTGCACGTGACCAGATCCTTATTCCTGCAGCTGATTTGGGCCTATTTTGATTTGCAGTGAGCATGGGAAGCTGTCCTAGTGAGCGAAAACTCCTCTCACACATTTCCTCTTCAGCCCCCACCTTCATTGCAAAATTTCCAGTTGTTATGTTTAGGCATTAATGATTCATTGTCCATTACTAGGAAAAAAATAATACATACACACATACACACACAAATAATTCATTGTCCACCAGCTCACTGCGGAATAAAATGTGTGATTAAAAGTTATCTCTGCAAGCCATTTTCAAACATTTTTTTTAAAATGTTGAGTGGGTGGTTAGAGCGTGAAAAAGCAATAAAACAACGTGGCAAATGTGGAAACTGGTCAGTACAGGTGATGAGTACATGGGAGGAAAGAGTTCATCCCCATAAAAAACCTATGTGGACAGGAGAGAGCGAGAGGAGATACAGAGGTGCACTGGGATCTCAGTGGGAAGTTTAAAGCTCCATGAACTATTTTTTTCTTTTCTTTTTCTTCTTCATAAGCAGGAAACCAAAGGAAGGGCAGGAGTCAGAGCCCTAACGCTTCCTTTTAAAAAGGTGGCCAGGTGGGAGATCCACTGGCCTAAAAAACAATCCTGAGCCCTAGTCCAAAAATGAGTTTTTCTGTAGCTCAAGCAGCAATAGTTCCTGAGCTTTCAGATTTCATGAAAAACTAAAATTTCAAAACTGGCTAGGTGCAGTGGTGCTCGCCTGTTATCCCAGCAAGTCAGGAGATGGAGGCAGGAGGCTTGTGAATTTGAGGCCTGAGGCAGCCTGTGCAACTTTGTGAGATGCTGTCTCAAAATAAAAAGAACAAGGTGGGGTTTGGGGGTGAATCCCAGTGGTAGAGCACTTGCAAAGTACGTGAGGTCCTGGGTTCAATCCCCAAGTACAGGAAAAAAAAAAAACCAAAAAAATAAAAAACAACAACAACAAAAACTTTGATAGGGTTGCTAATATTTTATTTTGCCAAGAAGGACTTTTTTAAAAAAACATTTTTTATTCACATTACCCATAAAGTTGCCTTTCTACAAGAAAGTACATTTTAACACCAAAAAGATGAATATATTTCTCTTTACTAGCAGTTACTACCTTGTCTTTACTTTTCTATTTACTGTCTTTCTCAAATAAGAAGGCTTTCAGCTGCAAGTAAAGGAAACAGAACAAGTGACTTACATGTTAAGACAGGGCAGATTCCCAGTGAAGTTTGGGGTCCCTCAGGTCCCAGGGGCTCCTTTGTCTCCTTTCTACCCTATGTGTCCAGAGCTTCCTTCATCTACAAGATGGTGGTGGCAGCACCAGGGACACATACAGAAAAAAGTGGCTGGCAAAGGGGAGAGGCCATTTCTGTTGGTGTGTCACTTTCTGCAAGGGAGAGAGTTTCCAAAACCCCTAGAGAGCTTCCCCCCAGAATCCAGTAGCCAGGACCCAGTCACATGGCCATGTCAAACATGGTGGAGGGTGAGACAATGTGCAATATTTTCCTATCTGTCCTGGAAGCTGCCACTGCCACGAGGGACCAGGAATGGCTGCCGGTGGGGACAGAAAGCCCAGGACTTGGGAGCTAGCTGGTTCGAGCTTCCCAGGCAAGGCCGCTGGCTGCTAAGCACATCTCCACAGCCTAAGAAAAGCCTCATGGAGTCCCAGCCAAGTTTCGACCAGAGATCTGTGTAAATAACTGTCAGAGTCTTCGTGCACTGCAAGGGAGCTTGAAGAAACCTGGCCAAATGATATCATTTCTCTGTCGAGAAAAGCTTGAATAATGTCCCATGGTTTCACCCTCAATTGCATATTAACAATTATTCGTCTTTATTAACTGCCTTAGTGAATTATTCATGAAAGCAAAGATATTCAAGCCCACAGAACTGGCCTTCCTTCCCTACATAAAGGAAATTGTAACAGTTCCTAGTGAGAGTTGTTAGCATAATGAAAATGAACTTTTTGCTGTCTTGAAGAGCCGTGGGAAACGTCATAACCCACAAATTATTTTAAAGCATTTTAGCCCTTCGTGACCATCTCTTTCATGGCTTGTACCATGACTGAAATTGTATAAAAGATAGATCATAATTTTCAGCCAAAACTGAAGAAACAATTTTCCAGGATAAAATGACAGAATGAAACACTAGTGTAGAATGTCTCTTCCTCCAGGCTAACCATGCTGAAAAATCCTAAACCTTCTCACTAATATCTCCAAGTGTGGGAAGAAGGAGACCGAGGGTGATAGGTGGTGGCGGTGGTGGACAAAATGGGGAAAATTGTCAAGAGCAGAAGTTCCTGTCAACCACAATCCAGGGACAAGAAAGGCCCCTAATCTGCAGAAAATAGGAAGGCAGTTCCTCTAAAGCTTCAACAGGATTACCATATGGACCGGTAATTCCCCTTCTGAGGAGATACCCTCCAGAACAGACTTGAAGAGGTACTTGTGCTCCCGTGTTCACTGTGACATTATTCACGGTAGCCAAAAGGAGGAAGCAACCCAAGTGTCCATCAGCAGATGAGTGGATGAACAAAATGTGGTGTAGGTACATAGGAGCCATTCTTCAGTCTTTAGAAGGAAGGAAATTCGGACACAGGTTACAACGTGGATGAACCCCGAAGGCATCATGCTGAGTGAAATAAGGCAGACACGGGGGACAGATTAGGTATGATTCCACTTACATAAGCACTCGAGAGCAATCAGATGAAGAGACTGACAGTAGAATGGCAGTTGCCAAGGGTGGAGGGGGAGGGGAACAGGGAGTAAGTGCTTCATGGGTATAAAGTTTCCATTTGAGAATATGAAAAAAGTTCTGGAAATGGATGGGGTGATGGCTACACAACAGTCTGAATGTGCTTAATGCTACTGGACTCTATGCTTTAAAATGGTAATTTTACACTATGTTTATCATACTACTAGGAGAGAGAGAGAAAGAGGGGAAAGCAGAAAGAAAGGGGGGAAAAGAGAAGGAAGAAAGAAAAGTAGGTTCCAAGGACTTGCATCTCCTAAAGCCCCGTGCAGATCTGGGGAAAGATCCCCAGCCACAGGTGGAAGCTGTGCTAGGTACATAAGTAGGTCACGACCCAGGCAGTGGTGGAATGTCCGGTGGGTCATTACAGCTGTCCCCATCCCCACAGACTTGATCATTGCTGGTGACACGCAGTGGCCTCTGCTATGGAAGAGGCTACCTCCTGTCCCATTGGCTTTGTGTATGGCCATCTGATTTGCCGTGCTTAGCTAGTGGAATGTGAGCGGAGGCAGTGTCTCCACCTCCTGGCTGTTGGTGGCTGGCCCTTTCTTGTTCCCCTCTGCCATGAGATTGGCTTGGATGATTTTCATTGTAGATGCTCATTTCAGCTCACAGGAGACACAACCACACTAAGAGAAGTAAAGAAAATAGTGACATATTAACATTATCCCCTTTCGATGCTCGTATTTCACTTTGCAACAAAAAACGGTCCTTTTCCCCTGCCTTTTCTTGTCTCTGTAACGCTCTCTCTATTTTCCCAGCAGGGAGAATGACTCTGAAATCATTGCCTGAGAGAGGGGGATACGGGAAGCCAGCCTTGGAACTTATAGGAAAACCCTAGAACGCTTGCCGGAGCATTGAGGAAAAGGGGATTGCTTCAGATAGACCAGGGTGCCCAGCCCCGGAGTTAGGAGAGCCTTCTTAGATATTGCCTGACCCCAGAACCTTTGTCTATAGCCTATATAAACACCCCCTCGCTGGTTCCTGGCATTCTTCCCTATTCGAATCCTCGGAACCATATTACTCGTCTCATTTGAGACGTACAAGTTGCTAAAACTGGGGCAGATGCTTCCCTGCCCACCTAACTGCAGGAATCCTCGCTTGTTCCCCTGTACATCATGAAGGCTGCCGCCGCCCCTGGACTGCAGAGCAGACAGAGGCCTGGGTGACACACTTGCCAGACAGAAAACAGCCCGGAATGATGATCTCAACTCATTTTCTTGATTGCTAATTTCCAGTTACCATTCTGAACACAGAGTTAGAAACAGCCCGTGCTCAGAGGGCTTGCTGTCTGAGTGGCCAGTGCTCCACCTGGGGACCAGGCTGCTCAATAAATAGCATCTGATGGGCGGCAGGCTGCTGTGGGGTTGGGGAGAAGGACACCCTGGCTCAGGCCAAGAAGGGAGAAATGGGCTCCAGCCAGCAGCCAAGGGCTGGCCCGGTGGAGCAGTTGTAACAAGATGATAAATAATCATGCTGTTTTATGAGCTGGGAGTTTTTTACCCCACAGGCCCAGGTACTTGTGAACACAGTTCCCAAGCCTGCCCAGAGGCCTCAGAAGCTCTGATGGACAGCAGCAGCCCTGTTTTTGAGGTGCAGGGCTGAGTGACCGAGATGTGTGTCAGCTTTTCCACAGTTGCATGGCACCAACAACCCTGGCGTTAGGTTTCCTGCCTCCCAGCCGAGGGAGGCGTTTTCCAGGCCTGTTGCCTTTACACAGTGCTCTCCCATACAAGTGTCAGCCACCAAACATCCAAAAAATTCTAAGGCCCAGCACAGCTTTGGCTTTGAATTCAAGTTGGCAAAGGATTGATGACATGAATGGAGACCTTCCCAAAAAGGGGGCAGGAAGGCAGAGCAGTCGCCCTCATCAGTGTCCTCTGGTGGAGGAAAGTGGACAGACACTGGACACCTCTACTGTCCCCAGTGTGGGGGCCCCTTGGCAGCAGAGCCTGGCAAGTGGGAGAGATGCGCCCCTGGTGCTCCGTTTGCCATCATAACATTGGCTCACGCGGCTGGCAAATGACAGCCTTTGCTTGACACCTGGCTCAGCTCAGCCCCGTCACATGGCTCAAATCCTCCTAGTGCCCCTGGGACCTGCCGCCTCCTTGCAACATGTCTGGGACAGTTTGAAATGCCTAGACAAAGTTAAAATAGCCAGAAAACTGAACGGCTTCCATGCAGCTAGGGCTGCCAAGGAGCTTATCAGCAAAGGGGAGAAGCAGTGCACTGAGGGATCCTAAAAAGCAAGCAAACAAACAACAACCCCTCCAACACACACACACACACACACACACACACACACACACACACACACACGGGGAGGGGGAGAGAGAAGCAGAGAGAGAGAGAGAGAGAGAGACACACACACACACACACACACACACACACACACACACACACACACACACACGGCCAACTAGTTTAACCATACAGGGAAGATACTCCATTTTTAAAAAATTCCCTAGAATTTTCACCAAAGAGGAGAAAACCCAGAGCTAGGAGGAGTTGCCAGACCTTACAGACAAGGCATGCTGAACGTAGACGGCCAGCTGTCCAAGATGGCAAGAATGCTGTTGCTGGGGACAGGCCCCAGGCGCTGGGCTTTGGATGGTGTCGCCAGGGCTGATCACCACTGTTTACATCTGTCCTTGGAGTACTAAACAGAGCCACATTCCAGGCCCTGGGCTTCAGCACCTCAGCTGCAGCCCTTCAGAAGGCCAGGTGATCCAGTCCTGAGGAGAATCCTCCCAGCGCAAGTCACCCAAAGGACACGAGGTGATGACAGGCAGGAGGAGCACCAGGATGGTGGCTGAACAGTTGTGGTTTCCTGACCCTTCCTCTGCCACCTGTGTATCTATCACCAGCTTCTGTTCCCTGTAGGGACTGTGGAGCTCATTCCCGCCTCCTCCATGGTTTGATGTGAAGTTCAAATGACCTCCTTGGGTACAAACTGTAGGTTCTCCTGGTTATTGATGCCCCAGGGTGATTCTGTCCTTGTCTTGGCCTGTGGTAGATCTCAAAGGGGTCCACTTTGCCATCTTAGTCATATGTGGGGACTTGGCCGTCCATGCCACCCTCCAGTCATTCTTTCTTTTCTTTTTTCTTTCATTCGTTTATTTATTTAGTGGTACTAGAGATCAAACCCAGGGCCTCATCCACTCTAGGCAAATCCTCTGCCACTGAGCTACATCCCCAGTCCCTCCACTCTGGAGGCCTCAGGAGTGCACTGCCTCTTTGATTATATCCTACAGGTGGATCCCTGCTCCAGCACGATGCCTGTCAGCTAGTGACAGTATCAACACCCCAGTGTGTGGCCCTATTCCTAAAGCCTGTATGCTAGAAGCCAATGTTTGCTTCACTCCAAGCAAAAGTACTGAGAAGTCTAGAAAAGGTTTTGAGCGTCTCCCAAACCTACCTTCCTAAAATCAGTCCTACAGAAGATCATTTGGCATGTCCTGAGAATCAGCACTATCATCTTCATATTAGTGGAGAGATGTGGATTGAGCAAGTCAGGAAAGTCCATATTAGCAGAGGCTAATAAATTCCAGGCTCCATGGTGAAATGCCACCAAGACCCACAGCCCCAAGGCGTCTACCACAGGAAAGGTGGATGAAACCCTAGTACCACGTTTTTCTTTTTAAATCTTGAAAGAATATCACAACCCAGGTCCTTCAACTAAGGCTTTACACAATTAATTTCTGACCAACCTCCCTTACTTAATATAGAAAAGCAAAACGAACAACATCTAGTCCTGCTGGATCTGTAATTTCAAAAAGAAGAGAGGTATCAGATAGTGAGAAGAGGTGAAGTAGAATTTACATACATACGCGTACATGGTGATATATCCTGTACATACATGCATCTATATGTGGAGCAATTAAAAGGCCCAATGGAGGCAGGAGAATAAAGAATCATCATGATAGCCAGGTCCCAGCACTCAGGAGGCTGGAGTAGGTGCATCACAAGTTCAAGTCCAGCCTGAGATACATATTGAAACCCTGTCTCCGAAAACAAAACAAAACAAAACAAAACAAAAAATTCTGGAAATTGCAAACCATAGGCGCAGCAGAATACAAAATGAAAAAGACAAATAAATTCAGGCTGGGTTTGTAGCTTAGTGGTAATGTTTGCCTAGAATGTACAAGGCCTGGGGTTCTATCCACAGAACTGGGGTTAGGGGGAGAATCCAGAGTAGGGGAAAACAAAATTCATAAAATAGAAGAAAATTCTCTCAGACATGAGATAAAATGTTGTTGTTAGGTGCTGTCGAGTTGAGTGTGACTCATCAAAACCCCATGTACAACAGATGGAAACCTTCTCAATTCTGTGCCAGACACACGATCTCATTTATGTTTAAGCCCATTGTTGCAGACACTGTGTCAACCCATCTGGTGGAGGATTTTCCTTTTTTTTGTTGACTTGCCACTCTCCCAAACATGACATCTTTCTCCAGGGATTGGTCTCTCCTGACTGCATGTAACAGGGAGATAGAAAAGTGAGGTAAACAATATATGAAATCCTACTATGGAGGGAATGAATAGCCTGCCAAGAAGCAGAGGCAGGACTGAAAACTGAAATGAGCCAGGACTTGACGAGACAGGAAGCATGAGATGATCACAGTGATGTGAAAACAGACATGGACGTGGAGAGGTGAAGTCACGTTGAGAAAGACTGGAGTTGTTGCATTTGAGGCTGAGAGGGGCCTCCTCATTCTCCAGGTAAGAGCTTCGCACCACATTTGTGCTTTGTGGCCCTGCTTCCTTGGTGACAGCTGATCAGAGGCCTCCTTGGCCAGTGGAACTGCCCTGGGATTGTGGAGTGGGACTCTAGGAGGCAGCCAGCCTCTGGCTCTCACTAGGCCTGGAAGACATCTTGGGCTCTGTGCAACAGACATCTTCTGCCACGTGTATGCAGGTGCAGAGGAAGACCTAACAGACAGGAGAAAAGCCAGACGTGCAGAGAGGGCAGAGCAGATGGCCAGTGTGGCCCAGAGAGTACAACCACCTTCATTCCGCCCCTTGTGAAACTTGGCTTTCCAGCTGCTATTCCACCAGAGACTCCTGAGTCCTTACACCACATCCTCCTTTTTTCATTCACTAGACTGAGATCAGTCCCACTCGCCATTCTCAAAGCCTTAACTAATCAAGAATCTTGTGAGTCAAAGGAAGAAGCCTAGACATTCTTCCCTAAGTAATGGCGACCATGCACAGCCAGTAGAACAGAAGTTCCTTCAACCACCACTTAAAGAAAATGCTGAAGTGGGCCTAAGGCCACTCAATCCACTTCATAGATAAGTTTGTTGTTGTCATTGTTGTTTTGCTTTGTTTTTTGATTCAGGGTCCTGCTATGTTTTGCCTAGGCTGTCCTTGAACTTGCAACCCTCCTGCCTCAGCCTCCCAAGTAAATGCCACAACAGACTCAGCTGTCACTGCATCTGGCTAATAGATAGTTCTTGAATTAAAAAGTCAAGTTAGGACATAAGTCATGTGTAGAACACCACACTGTAGTTTGGCAAAGGAGAGGAGAGTGATAAAAACAAACTCCTGATACCTTTCTCAACTCTTCCTGACAATCAAATGACCTATTATTTAAGAAATGGTACCTGGAGACCTCCACCTCTTCTACATGGTATATTTTTCAGAATATGTGTATATGCTATGGCATCAGATAGTATTTACATGGTACAAAAAGACAATATTACTGGAGTTTTATTTTATGTATGGTAATTATAGACAGATGTATTCTTCAAAATATTTCAAGGAGAAATACAGATATAGTTTAGAAAATGCTGGGGTGAAGACACCTACACATTTACTTTCTACAGTGAAGCACTTCTCAACTCTTCCACGTTATGCTATTATTTAGAGAGCACAGAGTAGTGGACAGAGTTAAACTAGAGAACAAACCCATACAAACAGCATGACAAAGAGATGACATTAATGAATGAGACTATGGACCAGAGAATATTTGGCATGGGGATGACTTTGCTATAGTCTCAATGTTTGGGCTGCCCATACCCAAATTTATGTGTTGATGCCTGATCCCTAATGTGATGGTATTAAAAAGGTGAGACCTTTGGGAAATGATTAGGTCATGAGGGTGGAGCTCTCATGAATGGGATTGTTGTTGTTGTTAGGTGCCATAGTGACCCTTGTAAGGTTTTCAATGGCTGACTGTTTATGGGATTGCCTCAGGAGTGGATTGCCACATCCTTCTCCTATTTTTGCAGTATTGGGAATCGAACTCCGGACCTCAGAGACTGCAGAGCAGTGCTCTACCAACTGAGCTAAATACTAGCCATGAATGGGGTTAGAGACCTCATAAAAGAGACTCAAAGGAGCCTGCTTACCCCTTCATCCTTGCAAAGACCCAGGAAAAAGATTACCATCTAGGAAGTGGGCCCTCATCAGACACAGAATTTGATTTTGGACTTCCCAGCCTCCAGAATCACGAGAAGTTACTTTCTGTTGCTACCCAGTTTATGGTATTTTGTTAAATAGCACCAAAAGATTAAGAGAACATCTTAGTTTTTACATTTGATGCTCAGAAAGTTTTAGATTTTGGAAGATTTCAGATTTTAGATTTTCAGATTAAGGATACTCAACCAGTAAAATTTATGCAAATATTCCAAAATCTGAAACCATTCAAAATCGGATACACTTCTGTTCCCAAACATTTCAGATAAGGGATAGTCACCCTGTATCAAACAATGGAAAAGGCCAAGGCACAATCTCTTGGACAATATAGTTCCATTGTGTAGAATTGTTACCAGAAGAAGGAGTAGAGAAATCGTATGGCTTGTGTAGTGTTGGTGATTGAAGGAAGACTCATTAACAACCTGTGTTATACAGATGATACAACTCTGCTTGCTGAAAGTGAAGATTTGAAACATTTACTGATGAAGATCAAAGAACATAGCCCTCAGAGTGGATTGTGACTCAACATCAACAAAACAAAAATCTTTACAACTGGGTCAGTATGCAACTTCACAATAAATAAAGGAAAGATTGAGGTTGTCCATGATTTTGCTCTACTTGGTTCTACAATCAACACCCAGGGAAGCATTAGTCAAGAAATCAAAAGGCACATGGCGTTGGGAAAAGTATTGAAAAGTAAAGATGTCACATTGAAGACAAAGGTGCTCCTGACTCATGCCATGGTATTTTCAGTCACATCATATGGTTATGAAAGCTGAACATTGAACAAGGGAGACAGGAGAAGAATTGATGCTTTGAATTATGGTGCTGGAGATGACTATTGAATATACCATGGACTGTCAAAAGAACCAACAGATTTGTCCTAGAAGAAATGCAACCAGAATGCTCCTTGGAATCAAGGATGGCTAGACTGTATCTTACTTATTTTGGACATGTAGTCAGGAGGGACCAGTCCCTGGAGAAAGACATCATGTTTGGGAGAATGCCAGGTCAACGAAAAAAAGGAAAACCCTCCACCAGATGGTTTGACACAGTGTCTGCAGAAATGGGCTTAAACATAAATAAGATCTTGTGCCTGGCACAAAATCAGGGAGTGTTTCATTCTGATGTACGTAGGATTGCCATGAGTCAGACTCAATTCAATGGCACCTAAAAACAACAACAAATATTTTAAGGAATTTCAAGTTAGAAATAAATTAAACTTGCATAGTTTGTTCCAGAGGGGTAGTGACAGGGACATCATTTTCATCCAAAATAAACAACACTGTCTTTGACCCAACACTACACAATCCATATGATTTCACTACTCCTTCTTCTGGTAACAACTCTACACAATGGGCCTATATCATCCAAGACGTTTGTGCCTTGGCCTTTTCCATTGTTTGGTACAGGTTGGGTATCCCTTATCTGAAATGTTTGGGAACAGAAGTGTGTCAGATTTTGAATGGTTTCAGGTTTTGGAATATTTGCACAAACTTTACTGGTTGAGTATCCTTAATCTGAAATCTTCCAAATTGTAAAACTTTCTGAGTGTCATGTCAGCATTCAAAAAATTTTGGATTTGGGGGCATTTTATGTTTTAGACTTTCATGTTAAAGATATTAAACGTACACATGAATCATGAATTTTCCTTTTTTGTTGTTGTTGTTATTTTTGTTGTTGTTGTTTTATTTTTGTTTTTGAGATAGGGCCTCATACTCTAGGCTGGTTTGGCACTTGCTATGTAGCCCAACCTGGCCTGGAATTGGTGATCCTCCTATCTCAGCCTCCTGAGTGCTCATATTAGAGGTGTGTACCAAGTGAATTTTCCTTTTCAATAAAGACAAGTTGGATTCATGTTGCAAGTAACGGACAGAATCTTGACCAAGAATCCACACAAAGCAGGCAGTCTCTAAGCAGTGTGTCCCCTCTACCGAGCCTGTTCACAGAGGGTCAAGAAGAAGTTTAACATGGATCTTGGGAGAAATGAAAAAACAAGATGGCTTTCTGATCACTGAATAACAGTAATATTCTTCCTTCTCAGTTTTTTCATTGGAGAGCTAAAAATAATGTATGGCACATGCCGCCTATAAAATAATAACAAAGTAATATAAATAAGTTCATACTGTACCCAATTATTTTGTAAATTTATTTCTCAGCTCTTCTCTATTCACTATCTACATCTCCTCATAGAGCATATGTTCCTTGACCCAGCATCTGTGTCCTTCTGATATTTTTCTGTATCCCAGGCTCTGGCACATTTTTTAATCAACTGGAATATAAGTGGATTTTTTTTTTTGCTTGTTTTAATAATTTGCAGCATTGAAATGAAATGACTTACTTGTATTGAGAGATTTACGTAAACTGACTAGTTTACTCATTAGGAAAAGAAACTCCACCCAGGCCACCCTAGGTTGTTCCCTAGGAAGACAGAGTGTCTAGAAAGACTGGATTTCACTGTGCTTTCTCATCCCCAGAGTGGAAAGCAGCCTGCAAGATGGAGTTAAAAGAAAGCCCTTTTGTACCTCAGGCTGGGACTGGCTTCTCAGGCAGGTGGTCCTACTAGGCTGGGATTATATTAGTGTCAGATTTCTTTTTTCTTTCTTCCTTTTTTTTTTTTTTTTGCAGTACCAAGATGCTGACCCTGGGGCTTCATGCATATTTTGTAAGTGTTCTACCACTAAGCTGCACTCCAGCCCCTTTTTTATTTTTTAAATTGAGACAGGATCTCACAAAGCTGCCTCTGGCCTCGAACCTGTGATCCTCCTGCCTCCACCTGCCGAGTTGCTGGGATAACAGGCAGGCGCCACCACGCCAGGCTAGTTAGGGTCTGATTTCCTGCCTCACCCTTCAGAAGCCTCCCTGCAGAAGTGAGCCAGGGGGAAGTTAGTCCCACAAAACCCTTAAGGGCAAGCACCAAGCCTCTGCAAGCTGGGCCCCCACAGCCTAGCCCAGGGCAGCAGAAACTACTTGAAGGTTTCAGGGAGATTGCTTGAGCCTTTGGCCTCTTTGGCAGCCATTGTTGTTGGTCTTTAATCACAACTGGTCATCCCCAAGGCCTCCCAGATGGCTGCAGGCAGCACCTCAGATCTTCCTGCATGAACAGTTGTCAGCCAATAGCATTTATCTGATGCTGGAATTACTGACCATATGGAAGCAGTAGGGGGATTTGAAGGCTGGCAATCCATTTTTATAAAGTAGGGGCCTTTATAGGGTGGGGGTGACCGGTCAGAACTATAATCTCTATTCCTGGAGAGAGAACTTAAAAACCATTTAATTATGACATTTGGGCTTAATATTAACAAGCTCAAACGGTTTCCAACACCCTTCAACAAAGCCTCTTAGCCTCCAAATGACTTCAGCTGCTTTGAGACAACCCTCCTTGCGTCCAGGGCATCAGTTTGATTTACAGAGCATTTCAAAATATTTATATATTTTTTAGGGTTTCCATCACAGCTTCAGCCAGTAACCTACTGTGTTTGAAAATGTCTGGGCAGGAATTGTCTTTGTTTGCAACAGTTATTTCGGACTCCGCAAGTGGCAAGTGCTGTGGCCTTTTGTAGAATCTAGGAATGCAATTACCGAAGCTGTATACATAATCCAAGTGACCTCCTGGCTTCAGAAGCTCAACCCTTAGGAAAAAAAAAAAAAAAGATAACAACAGTAAAACGTTTGTTTAATTTTTCTTCTGTAGTTGGTCAGTGGTAGGTGGATTATATTATGTCCAATTTGGCAAAAGAGATGTTTAGTGTAACAATTCCTTATAAGTACAAAACAATGTTGAATTAAACACAGACGAAAGAGTATGACTGGGATGATGGGCTCTTCTGACCCAGGGTCATACCTAAGTGTTTGTGGAGGAAATTGGATATGGAGGGAACGTCTGGGTCCTGGAAGGAGTCATGATGCAAGGGATTGTTTTGTACCAATTAAAAGGGAGCAGTCTAATGTCTTTTAAAAATAAGCTGCTAACAGTTAAGGGATTTATATTTTTTTAAAAAGGTGGGGAGGAGACAAAAACCTATTCAGTAAGAAAGAGACCATTTTGGAATAAGTGAATGTACAGTTTGCTCTGTGTGTCATTAAGGATTTAGGCTCATTAGATCTTATCCATTTCCGAGGAGATCAGGTTACTGCCAAATTATTTTTTCTATCCTGATTTCTTTTTTCTTTCAGATACTATCTGGAAACTGCACGGCTAAAGTCCTCCCATAGTGTGAAACAGAGTCATTAGATGGAATTAAAGAGTAGATAAACAAAATCTCTTAATTTCCAAGCAGACAAGAGGTTTGGGTAAGGCTGGGGCTAGAAATATGGAATTGTCGAGAATGATCTCAAAACTTAAAACACAATAATTTGTGAAATAGAAATACCAGTGATCCTGACTAGGAGATGTTGCTGAGTGGTAGAGCATGTGCTTAGGGGGTCTGGATTCCATCCCCAGCAACCCCCACTGGCCCATTCCAAGGAAAATAAATAAATAGAAGAGGAAAGAGAAAAGAAACAACCATGATCATTTTGCAAAGGCATTCCAGGCTTAACACAACAGCTCCTATCTGTTTTTGCTAGGTGCCCTGTAGTTGGGTCTGACTCATAAGGACCCTATGTATAACAGAAGGAAACACTCCTCAACACTGTGCTATGTCCAGCACTATGCCAGGGCTTCTCTGCTATTCATACAGTTTCAATGGCTGATTGTTTTGGGAGTGGGCTACCAGGTCTTTCTCCCATATTTTGCGGTGCTGGGGATTGAACCCAGGGCTTCAGACAGGGCAGAGCAGCACTCTCCAACTGAGCTAAACCCCAGATAGCCTCCTAGCTATCTGTTGCTGTTGTTAGGTGCCATTAAGCTGGTGTCCGACTCATAGTGACCCTGTGTACAAAAGGCAAAACACTATTGTCAGTGCCTCTCTTCTATTCGTAGAGTTTTCAGTGGAGGATTGATTTTGGGGAGTAAGTTGCCGGGTCCTTCTCCTTAGCCTACAGCACTTGATGTTCCCAGGGTCTCCCATCCAAGTACTAAGCAGGCCTGAGCCTGCTTAGCTTCTGAGATCTGATGCCACAGTGCTGCGCCTGGTGGCCCTATCTATCTAGACTTGTATAAAGGTCCTGTGGCACTGCAGTTAAGGAGAAGCCCATAGCTACAGCTTCCCCTCACCTGGAGTGAGGAAAATGACGTTGTGAATGACATTGATGGTGGGCTTTGCTTTCGGGCAGGATTTTAGACTGCCAAATGGCCTTTAGTAAACTACAATGAAGCTGACCCCAAGCGGGTCCTCTTAAGGCCATGAGGTCATTAACCTCCCTGAAGTGACCTCAGGCAGATGAAAAGGGCCTGTGCACTCTCACTGCTTGGGATCCATCTTTATTTTATTTTTCCTACGAACCCTTCCCATCCTATTTTCTCACCCATGCATGGAATTACACTAAGAGAAACCCCCTACATCCACCCTCAGGAAACCACCCGTTTGTTCTGCATCTCTGCCTAAGCTGCCCGCCAGGCTCCCCAGACATCAATGACAACAGCGATCGCCGCGCCGGGAGCACACACCGGCCGCCTCCAAAGCAGCGCGTTGCCAGCGAGTGTCGGCGGGGCAGAGCCGCGCAGGCCGGCGCCTCGGTCCCCGCCCCGCTGGGCGGGCAGCACCGCGGCTGCGCGGAGGCAGCGGTCAGGACCTTTGTCCTCGGCGCGCAGCAACCGGGCAGGTTCAGGAGGGGTCCAGGGCCCAAAAATGTGTTTCTCAGATAGTGGTCAGAATTATACAACACCCGACGTGTCTGCCACCTAAATAGGGGACCTGGGGTCCAGCCTCTTGATAAATCATCCAGAAAGGACCAGCAGGAAGTCGTCCTCAGGGAAAGTCCCAAGGTCTCTTTCTTTTCAGAATAAGCCCATGACCAAGATAAAATATCTTACTGGCTACTGTTCACATCCATTCTATGGCTCTCAAGTGCCAGTTTTGTATCCGGACAGGCCTGCCTTTCAGCCAAAGGCCTTTTATCATGTGAGCTTTACTAGGTGCTTCCTCCTTCTTTCATGGATGCTCAGTTACTCGGCTTCGGCCTTTATTACTGTAAGCATGGCTTTTGATTCAAGGGAATGAAAGCATTGACGTTTTGGTTCATTCATTCATTTAAAAAGGAGACTAACGCTTTTGTGATGTAAAGATGTTCCCCGGGAAGCAATGACAGGCTTTGCCGGCAGAGCGGATTTAACAGCAGATACATTATTCTTGAAGAATTTTCCTTGTGCCAGGAAAGCAAAGTGAGCTGAGAGCTGCTATGCCCATGGGAATTCAAGCAGCGGAAAGGACTTCAGACCCTCCTGCCTTGACTCCAACCAAGCTAAAATGTCTCACATCACGAAATAGCAAATTAACTCTTTCTTATGTCCTTAACTCTTTCCAAGTGTAGATACTGGGAGAAGGGAAAAGCTACAAATTTTTCATCTGTCATTTATGCCTGAGTCCGAAATGAAAGATCTGAGAGAGACTGTGGTAGAATGTTAGAGTTGAAAGAGTCAACAGAAAATATCAAACCCAACCTCTCCATTTCGCATTACACCCTTCTACATTGTACTTCGATGATACCAGTCAGTCTGTGGCACAGTTCTGTAGTAGGGTTGATTTTTGGAATTTTTAAAGGGCAAAAAGTAATTTTTTCCTTACCCTTCAAGAGGTTCATGACTGACACCTGTAATAAAAGACACATTAACAAAAGAAAAGCATAAGAAAATCACTTAGCCCATTTTACAGTCACAGGATCCTTTGGAAACAGAGTCCCAAAGACCCAGGGAAAACTATTTTCATGCCTAGGTTTGAGGTGAAATGGACAGTCATTGAGGAGTGTGACTAGATACAGACAGGCTACGACCTAATGGTAAAACTGGGGCGAATTCAGCAAGGCTTGTTAGTTCAGGACTTTCTTGGCTTCTCTGTGTAGCCCTCCTTCCTTCTGTCCCAGAGACAAAGGGCGGGACAGCTGTCACATGAAGGTTTTCAGAAGAGAGGGGGCAGGAGAAGGTCAGAGAAACTTTTCTGCTTTTGTGGTTTTTTTTTCAGTGTCCTTCAGCTTAAAATTCTCAATATGTTTCAAAGCCACATTTGGGGCTAGAATTTCCTGTGCCCCAGCAAATTCTATCACCAAGTGCTGCTGGTCCTACTATTCTCGTTTGGACCACAATACAATATGTAAAGTCCTTCAAATATTTGAGGATAACTGCCATGTTTCCCCTTAGTCTTCTCTCTAGCTTCCTTCAAACTTTCCTCTCCCAGCATGGTTTCCAGGTTGCTCAAGTCCTAACCACATCCACTAAACCCACTCCAGTGGATTGTTGTTGTTGTTGGATGCCGTCAAGTCACATCCAACTTGTAGTGGCCCTAAATACAACAGAATGAAATACTACCCTATCCTGTACCATGCAAATTATCTTTCTATGTTGGAGCCCAATGCTGCAGCCACTGTTTCTTCTCATTTTGAGTCTTGCCACATCAGCAAATGGAGATCCCAAGGGCTTTATCCCAGTCCTGTCATTAAGGTCAACTCTACTTTGAGGAGGCAAATCCTCCCCAGTTTTTTCTTGAATGACTTCCAGGCTGGGGGTGCTCATTTTCTGACACTATATTTGACAATGTTTCTCTGCTATTCATACGGTTTTTAATGACTAATTGTTTCAGGAGTGGGCTACAGGGTCCTTCTCTCTAGTCTGTCTTAGTCTGGAAGCTCAGCTGAAACCTGTCCACCATGGTGGCCCTATGGAATCTGAAATACCAGCGGCACAGCTTTCAGCATCATAGTAACATTCAAATCCCCATAGCACAACAAGCTGACAGACACATGGGGGTCCAGTGGATTGTTATTGTTGTTAGGTGCCATTGAGTCGGTCTCCGACTCATAATGACCCTCATAGGGTTTTCAATGGCTGACTGTTTCAGGACTGCCTTGGGAGTGGATTTCCAGGCCCTTCTCCCATTTTTGTGGTGCTGGGAATTGGACTCAGGACCTCAGAGACTGCAGTGCTGTCTTCTACCAACTGAGCTAAATCCCAGCCCAAAGGCGAAACACCATTGTCAGTGCCTCTCTGCTGTTCATAGGGTTTCAGTGGCGGATTGATTTTTGAGAGTGAGTTGCCAGGTCTGTCTCCCAAGCCTACAGCACCTGGTGTTCCCAGACGGTCTCCCATCCAAGTACTAACCAGGCCCGACCCTGCTTAGCTTCTGAGATCTGATGGGATCAGATGCCACAGGGCTACAGCCGCAGGCTCCAATGGATTAGTGTCTTTAAAATATGGTGCCTAGAACTGAGCACAATATTGCAGGTGTTCTGTGGAGCAGAGAGTGTCCTCTGAGGGAAGGTTCCCAGCAGCACACCACAAATATTAGGTATTGCTCATATCTTATTCAGCATTATTATCCATAATTTCTGTAAACATACATAGAAAACATATTTGTCACACTTGTGAATGACATAAAACTTAGTAGGTTACTTTCAACAATATAGAACAAAACCAAACTCAATCTCAAGTTTCTCTTACTGTACTATCACTGTTAGTCAGCTTTCCATCTCTGGGCCAAAATCAACTTACAAAGAGAAAAGGTTTATTTGGCACATGGTTTCAGAGGTTCCAGTCCATGGTCATATGGCCTCATTGGTTTGGACCTGTGATGGTATAGTACAACATGGATGTGGAGGGAAGCTGCTCACTTCAAGGTGGCCAGGAAACAGAAAGAGAGAGAGACAGAGAGACAGAGAGACAGAGAGAGAGAGACAGAGAGACAGAGAGAGAGAGACAGAGACAGAGAGAGAGAGAGAGAGAGAGAGACAGAGAGAGAGAGAAAGAGAGAGAGAGAGAGAGAGAGACAGAGACAGAGAGAGAGAGAGAGACAGAGAGAGAGAGAGAGAGAAAGAGGAAAGGCCTGGTGTCCCAACAGCCCCTTCAAGGGAATGACCCCAATAACTTTCTTTCCTTCCCCAGGGCCCTAACTTTTAAGCTTCCATCGACTTCCAGTAGTGCCATGGGCTGATGGCCAAGCCTTCAACACATGCCTTCAAATAATAATATCCTTACAACACACTTTTTTTTTCCCAACACACTTCTGACAGTAAGTGTGTGGGATTATTCCTGTGTTCAGTAAGCAAACAATTTTGCCACAGTGGCCACCGCTGGGTGTCCTCTGATTCAATTCAGTTCTGATACTGTCAAACTGCAGACTGTCAGATCCCATAGACCTGGAGCTCAGACCATTAGATTTTCTAACCCCATTTCAGACGCTAATCTGGAACCCTAAATTATTTTTCCTATGCTTCTTGCCAACAGGCTATAAATTGAGGTTCATATAAACCCCTCCTCAGCTTTGATTAATTTGCTAGGGCAGCTCACAGAACTCATGGAAATAGTTTACTAGTAAGATCTCCTAACCCAGGACTTTTGGTTTTGCACAGAGACTTCATTGATTCAATCATTGGCAATTGGTGACTAATTTAACTTTCATCTTCTCCCCTCTTGCTAGAGGTTGATTGGGCTGAAAGTCCCAACTCTCTTATCCTACTTTGGTCTTTCCTTGTCCTGTCCCATCCTGAAGTTACCCAAGGGCTACCAACCATCAGACAAGTCATTAGTATACAAAGGACCCTACACTTCAGACATGTTAGGAGCTGTATACCAAGAAACCAGGACAAAGTACAAATATATTTCACAGTATCACAATGTCAAGTATAAAAGATGTCAGGATCAAAATACAAGCAAGAGACCAGAAACATCATAAGAAATTAATGTAAACATAAATTTTATATTAAAAATAAGTCCAGGACATGAGTTATATGGCTTGATACCAGTTCATGTGAAAGAAAGTTGGCCTCAAAGGATTTTCCTTCACCACTCTCCCTGAAGCTTCCTCTGAGGCAGGCTGTGGAACAGTGGCATCTATTCTCAGCATTTACCCACATACCCAGCTGATCTGACTGCGAACCAACCTTGATTTTTTCCCCGTAGGGTCATATCCCCTGCAGAACCACTCTGAAGCTTCCTTTCTAAGGGCCATCCCTTGCAGCCATAACTGTGAGTTGAAGGAGGGGAGATGGTTCAACAGTGGTGGGACACACAGGTCTGGGGACCTGCTTATCCAGATGGCTGCATTCTCATTCTCCAACCTCATTGACACAGAGGCCTGGGTGGGTTTCTGCTGGGCTTTCCTAACTTTTTGACTTGATGAGGTGACATAATTTGGCTCATGATGAGAAGTTCTGGCTACCTGAGTCCCATGCTGAAGCACTCTAGCAGGGCCTAGTAACGTGCTACAAACTAATTTTCAACAGAGATGAAATGCTTCACTAGAGACAGGATAGCCTTGCTCTAGAATCCCAGAGATCCGCATTTGATTCTCCCTACAGAGCTTGCCATAAAATCCACATTATCATTTCCCACCTCTGCTGCATAGAGTGTAAGACTTGAGGATCTCCAACATCCTATGACCCAGTCATTAGGACTATTTTCACTATAATCTTGACCTTTCCTGCCTTCGATCTTACTCATAAGTAAGCAATCCTTCATTCACACAATATATGGGCAGGACTAGAGCATTATTCTAAGGTGTGGAATTTGCTGACTCCAGAATCTGAACAGACCTGCTAGGCCTCTTCATGGTGCAAAGAATAATAATTTGTCCATTCTTTGGATCAGATGTCCGATCATGCCCTTACCAGTTGATCCCTAACATTTACCAATGTTGTGATCTCCTAACTCATTGTACTTTCACGTGTCTGTCACCTTGTTGTGCTATGGGGGCTTGCATGTTGCTGTGCTACTGAAAGCTGTCACTGGTATTTTAGATACCAGCAGGGCCACCATGGTGGACAGGTTTCAGTTAAGCTTCTGGACTAAGACAGACTAGGGAGAAGAACCCTATAGCCTGCGCCTGAAACAATTTGTCATTAAAAACCCTATGAATAGCGGAGAAGTACTGTCAAATATGTTGTTGTTGTTGTTGTTGTTGTTGTTGTTGTTAAGTGCCTTCGAGTGGAGTCTGACTCATAGTGACCCTCATAGGGTTTTCAATGGCTGACTGTTTCAGGATTGCCTTGGGAGTGGGTTGCCATGTCCTCCTCCCATTTTGCGGTGCTAGGAATCGAACTCAGGACCTCAGAGACCACAGAGCAGTACTCTACCAACTGAGCTAAATCCCACCCACTGTCAAATATAGTACCAGAAAATGAGCCCCCCAGGCTGGAACGCAATCAAGAAAGGACTAGGGAGTAGTTGCCTCTTCAAAGTGAAGTCAATCTTAGTGATGAGAATGGAGTAAAGCGCCTGGGACCTCCATTTGTTAATGTGACACAACTCAAAATGAGTAGAAACACAATGTCTGCAACAATGGGCTCCAACATAAAAAGGCATGGCACAGTGTTGGGTATGGTTTCATTCTATTGTACCTAGGGTTGCTATGAGTTGGACCCAACTAGATGGCACCTAACAACAACAACAAATAATAATAACAATTGTAGAGTTTACCTCTCACACTCTAGAGTACAGGTATGTGGCTAATTTTTACATAAGCAGAATTAGCAAAATATCAATGATGTCTCCTCTAATCTCTTTAGATTATATTATGATGCAAAGTAAAGAGTTAATCTAGCCCTGGGGAAACAGTGTAAATGATTCTATTTTCATTCTGTGTGAATGGAAACTGTTTCTGATCCTCTTTTGTTATGTTGTTGTTGTTGTTAGGTGCCGTCGAGTCGGTATCGGACTCATAGTGACCCTCTGTACAACAGGGGAAACACGATTGTCAGGGCTTCTCTGCTGTTCCTAGGGTTTTCAATGGCAGATTGATTTTTGGGAGGGGGTTGCCAGGTCCTTCTCCCAAGCCTACAGCTTCTGGTGTTCCCAGGCGGTCTCCCATCCAGGTACTAACCAGGCCTGACCCTGCTTAGCTTCTGAGATCTGACAGGGTCGGATGCCACAGGGCTACAGCTGCAGGCTCTTTTGTTATAGGAGTAGAAAATAATGCATTTGCCAAATCATAAATCAACCACCATATACTTGTTGTTAGGTGCCTTTGAGTCGGTATCCTACTCATGTTGTTGTTGTTGTTAGGTGCTGTCGAGTCAGTATCCAACTCATGGTGATCCTCATAGGGTTTTCAATGGCTGACTGTTTCGGGATTGCCTTGGGAGTGGATTGCCAGGCCCTTCTCCCATTTTTGCAGTGCTGGGAATTGAACTCAGGACCTCAGAGAGTGCAGCACAGCGCTCTACCAACTGAGCTAAATCCCAGCCCATCCTACTCATAGTGACCCAATATACAACAGGGGAAACACTATTGTCAGTGTTTCTGTGCTGTTCAAAAGGTTTTCAATGGCAGATTGATTTTTGGGAGTGGGTTGCCAGATCTGTCTCCCAAGCCTACAGCACCAGGTGTTCCCAGGTGGTCTCCCATCCAAGTACTGACCAGGTCCAATCCTGCTTAGCTCCCGGGATCTGACAGGATCAGATGCCACAAGGCTACAGCACCATATACTTGAGACCTTGTAAATTTTCTCTAGCAAGTTTACCACATCTGCCATGGTGGCTGCAGTGAGAGCTACCATTTGGTTGAATTTGCCCAGTTTACTGTCTCTTCCAGGATAGGTCTAGTTTCTACAAGAGCCAGACTGGAGAATCAAATGCAGTTATATCCTTAAGGCTAGAACAATTTCTCTTATTCTCTTGGGATTCACTATTGACTTTGATTCAGTATTTAGAGATAATTTCAGAAATTTTTAATTTTGCCTTCACTATAATCATAGTCTTTATCCCACAGGCTAATGTAAGGTTGTGCCAACCACCAACTATTTCTTTCCTAAAATTATACATTCAGGGACAGAGGAAATGACTAAGGACCCTGTGGACCCATGAACTGGACCTTGGCCCATACTATTTATGACTTCCTCTACTGCTATGGTCTAAATGCTTGTGTGCCCCCAAAATTTATATACTGAAGCTGAAATCTCAAATTGGTAGTATTAAGAGGTAAGGCCTTTGAGAGGTGATTAGGTTAGAGAGCAAAACCTCATGAATGGGATTAGTGCCCTTATAAAAGAGGCCTGAGAGAGTTTGTCTGTCTCTCTGCCATAAGAAAGACCAGCAAGGAAGCAACATCTATGAATCATAATGTGGGGCTTCACTAGACATCAAATCTGCCAATACCTTAATTTTGGACATCTCAGCTTCCAGAACTATAAAAGATAAATTGATGTTGTTTGGAAGCTATCTAGTTTATAATATTTTGTTGTAGCAGCATGAACGGACTGACATCTATATACTCCTACACTAGTAGGGGGCCCTGGTGATTTTTTGGGTCTCCAGCATCAATGTCTATTAGACCTTTTGTCCACCAGTCCTCAGAATTGGGGCATTGCCCTTTCCCTAGTGTGCTGTCACCCAATTAATGTCTGCAGGTCCCTTTGAAGAAGTATGTGTGGAATTATTACCATGTCCATTTGCTGAGGTAATGCAGGCCCTTCTCCTCTCCTTCATTTTAAAGATTCCAAGTTTAAAAACTGGCTCAAGTCTGAAAACTGGGTGAGGTCATCACTTCCTACTGGGATAACTTCCTTCAGACTCCTGATCATCCATGTAGGTTCTGATAGTACAAGTAGAATATAACGCATGTTGGATGCCCCTCTATTTTGCCCCATTGTGATGTTTATGTATTAACTTGGATAGGGCCCTCATATATTTGGTCAAACATTATGGCTGTCTCTGTGAAAGTATTTTTTGGATGAGATTGACATTGATATGGGTGGACTTTGAGTAAAGCAGATCACCCTCCATACTGTGGGTGTGCCTCATCTAATCCACTGAAGGCCTTAAAAGAACAAAGATTGACCACTCCAGAGCAGGAAGGAATTCTGCCAACAGACCATCTTCAAGCTCAAATTGCAACTCTCCCTGGGTCTCAGTCTGCTTGCCTACCCTGTAGATTCTCTCGATGTACCAAGATTCCACAGCCATGTAAACCAATAAAATATATACCTTTTTCTCTATATATACACATCCTGTTGGTTGTGTTTCTGTGGAGATCCCTGCCTGGTACATCCATGTTCTACCTATGATCTCCACAGCTCTTTGAGAGTCAGATCCCCTCATCTACTACTCAGCCTTACCCCTCATCACAATAACTGCACCCACAATTCCTGTGTGGTTTCTGACTGTTACACACTGCCATCTCCACTATGCTATTTCAGGGATATAACACCCTCAATGTTCTCAGTGAACCTAGTCCTTTAATGGCCTCTTCTACCATCAGGCCTGGACAGAGACTAGTCATCATCAAACTTCTTAATGATAGAGTGCCCTTCTCACTAGGTCTTCATAAATGATTATTTTAGTCTTTTGTGGCTGCTATAACAAAATATCATAGGTGGGATAGCTTATAAACAACAGAAATATCTCACATTTGTAAATGCTAGGTAGCTCAAGATCAAGTTCTGGCAGATTCTGTGTTTGGTAAGGGCCCACATGCTAAATGGCAATCTTTTCACTGTGTCCTCACATGGAGGAAGGGGCAAACAAGATCCCTCAGGCCTTTTTATAAAGGCATTGATCTCATTCATGAGGGTTACACCCCATGACTTAATCACTTAATCCTAAATGTCTCACTCCAAGATACCATCATCATTGGAGTTAGAATTTTTCCATATGAACTTTGAAGAACATAAATATTCAGACCACAATGATGATGAGTCCTCTGAGCTATCCCATGGAATATAATGATTTGGTAGGTTTGCCAGCCTTACATAGTGTACCTACTTCATTCAGCATGCTCATCTCCCAGACTCTTAATCCCTCCTCCATTATATGATACAGGAATTCTTATTTCTCAACCCCACTTAGCATGACCATCACTTTTTCCATGCTTCCAGGAGCCATTCCAGCAGCGAATTATCTCCTAATGTCCTTGCCAAGGTATTAAATTCTAAATTTAATCAATAAACTTACCTTTATCCAACCAATAAACTCTCCCTTACCCAATCTTATATTTTAGTGTCTGTAATCAAGTACCTTTGGAATTCAGGCTCATGTGTGCTCCTCTGGCTCCTGTTTATACAGGCGAATTGACTCTTATAGCTCCTTTGGGGTATAGAACTTTCCTTCCTATCAGGACAACAAGGACACCTACTGCCCTATTATAGACCAGGTAAAAGGAAGTTTATTAAGACCAAACCCTAAAGGTAAGACATGTCAGTGAGAGGCCTCTTCATTATCTTCAAGAAAGAAGGGGATGCTATGTTTCAATGGAGCAGAGAAGAGTAGTCCACTTCTTAGAGCTTTGATGGTTTCAAATTATCAGTGGGCCTAAGATTTTTCAGAGGTATCATCTCTATCATTCTCCTGCATTGTGTCAGGGTCTCATTCTTTCCTAAGTAGGGCCTAAACCTTGGCATAGCACACCTGCCACACAGTTGGGAGTTTAATTGTCTTTGGACTCTGGCTACCCAGTAGATTAAGTCTTGCCCTCAGCTTTTCCCATCATCAGGCAGGAGTTACGAACTTCTTTTTATAATACCTCAGAAGCCCTTTTTGTGTCACACTTCACTTTCAATTGCCTGTTATGTGGTTCTCTGTCTTTTATTGTCTTTTACTATTTGCCACACGCACTTCAAAAGACTGATGGTTTGCTTCGGCCCCTATATTCTCTCCCACTGCTCTAAATATCCCAATTCACAAATAACAAAGGTTTTAACAATTGGACTTCTACTGCATAGACGTTTACCTCATGCCTTATGCTATTGTGTTTCCCTACCACCAGCTACACTTCAGGTGATTCAGCTCCAAAACGCAATTTTATAATCTGTGCTTCCAGGCCATTCCACTTCTCCAGACTGAGATCTGAGATAGAGCTTTCTGTACACGGTATGAATTAGAGAGTGCCCTAGGGATCAATTCTTGTAAAGGGAAGGAGTGAAGCAAGATTAGGCAGAGGGAAAGAGTAAGCTACAACACAGGGATGATAATGGCCACAGGCAACCATACAGGGAGCTCTGGAGCTAAAATCACCCATGGGAGTTCTCCCATTATGGGTAGAAATGGCCAGGCCTTTTTGAGCTTCCTTAGTCATTGGAAGTAGGTTACTCAAGAAGTACAAGATTTTCTCTGTAGCCAAGGCAGTCTCTAAAGAGACTCAACTGAAGTCTGTCCACTAACAGCACTCCTGGCAGCAGGGATAAATCCCCAAGAGTCCAGGTTCTGTAATAATAGACAGCATATGTTTAATTTTTAAGAACTCCTCAGGCCTTTGAAGCCATATATAGTTCTCTTTGGCCTTACCCATGAAATCTTCCATGTTTTTTTCTCTGATATTTTTGAAATGTGTTTCTTTTAACTTTAGTCAACATGGTAGACTGAGCTAACATGAATTAGACTCCTCCCTCTATATAGAGAAATGTGGAATAAAAGATAATAACTCAAAACTGATATAATATCAGCACAACCACTAAAAGTTGATATGTGGGCAGCCAATGAAGTGTAACAGAGGTGCCTTTGGGGCGAAGGTCAGGGTTCTAACAACCATATGGGAGCAGAGCATATGATGTTGGGCATGGAAAATTGTGAAGGTAGAATTGATACTCTTGCATAATTCCCAAAGCTTGAGAGATGCTTCACCAGATCAACAAGCATGAGAATTTAACATAACACTTCTGAAGTCATTTTGTGATAGCAAACCACACAAAGATATTATGAGAAATGAAAACTGAAGACCAATATCATTAATAAACATAGAAATGAAAATTATGAAGAATAAAATGTAGGAAATCTAATCCAGCTATATATAAAAGGGACAAAACATCATGAGCAAGTGATATGTATCCCAGGATTGCAAGATTGGTTTAACATTTGAAAATCAATCAATGTAATTCATCATACTTGTAAAATAAAAAGAAAATTAATATGATATAACAAAAAAAAATCTGACAAAAGTCTATATCCATCCATGATAAAACAAAAACAAAAAACAAAAAAAAAAGCTGTCAATAAAAAAGGATGTTACAGCTTGAATCTAAAATGTCCCTCAAAGGTCATGGTTTAACTGCTTGGTCTCCAGGTGGTGGTGCTATTAGCAGAGGCTGCGGAACTTTGGGAGGTGGGACATAGCTAGAGGAAGTATGTCATCAGGGTTAGGCCTTTGGAGGTTGTACTTGGATCCTTGTTTCCAGTAAGCTCTCACTGCCACCTGATGCCATGATGTGAAGAGGTGCTCTACCTAGACCCTGCCACCAGCTACTGCTGCCATGCTTCCTCACTACCATGAACTGAAACTCTCTGAATCATGAGTCAAAATAAACCTATCCTTCCTCCCTAAGTTAGTCTTTCAGGTATTTTACTACAGCAACACATAAGCTAACTAACACAGTGGAATAGAAGGAAACTTCCTCATCCTGATAAAACCAACCTAGAAACACAGTTAGTATCACATATAATGGTGAAAGATTGAACATCCTCCTCCTAGTCTCAAAAAGACAATGATGTTCATCTTCCCTAAACTTAACTCAACACAGAAATGGAGGTAAGAAACCTGTGTTATAAGGCAAGAAAAATATACAGAAGTCACATAATTGGAAAAAAAAGAAGTAAAACTGTTTATTTGTAAATGACATGATTGCCTACTAAGAAAATTAGCAAAATATCTAGTAGAATAAATAAATTTGGCAAGGTTTCCAGATCTAAGGTATACAAATATTGTTGAGTTGTCAATTCTCTCAAAATTAACTTAAAAATCCAATGTAATCCCAATCAAAATTCCAGTGAATATTTTTGAAGAAATTGACAACCCTCAATAATGTTTATTTTAAAAATTTAAAGGTGATCACTAAAAGAACAGTAAAAGGTTTATAACTTCCAAACCAGTAGAAACATTAAATGAAAAAACAAAACAAACAACAACAAAAAAAAACTGGATAAATTAAAAAAAGGGTAGGAAAAGAAATGGCACAAATGAAAAGCAACATTTTAAAGAGGTGACATAAAATTAGATGGTTTAAATTTTTTCAAATATATCAGTAACCCCAATAAGACTAAGTACATTTAATTTAATTGTTAAAAGACAGCAATTCTCAGATTGGGTTATAAAAACAAAATCCAAATATTTTATTTTTCAAAAATCAAATTTACTGAAACATGTTGTTGTTGTTAGGTGCCATGGAGTCAATATCCCACTCATAGGGACCCTGTGTACAACAGGCAAAGCACTATTGTCAGTGGTTCTCTGCTATTGATGGAGCTTTCAATGGCAGATTGATTTCCGGAGTGGGTGCCTGGTCCTTCTCCCCAGCCTACAGTATCTGGTGTTTGTGGGCAGTCTCCCATCCTTCCCAGATCTGACAGAATCAGAGGCCACAGTGCTATGGCTACAGACAACTGAAACAAAAGTACACAGCAATTAAAGATAGGAGCCAGACACTGTGGTGCATTTCTGTAATCTCAGTGACTCGGAAGACTGAGGCAGAAGCATCACAAATTTGAGGCCAGAGGCAGCGTGTACAACTTAATGAGATGCTATCTCTAAGTAAAAAATTTAAAAAGGGTCTGGGGTGCAGCTCAGTGGTAGAGTACTTGCCTGGCATGTGCAAGGCCCTGGATTATACCTCAGTACTGGGGAAAAAAAAAAAAAAAAGTAAAGAAAGAAAAAAAAAATTCTAGTAGAATTATAAATACAATAAAGCTAGTGTGGAAATAATTCAATCTGAAAAAATAGATTTTGAAATTAAGAAGTATTATTGTTGTTGTTAGTTGTCATTGAGTGGGGTCTCACTAATACCGAATCATAGGGTTTTCAACAGCTGATGGTTTCGAGATTGCTTTGGGAGTGATTGCCACATCATTCTCCCTTTTTGCAGTGCTGGGGATTGAACCCAGGTCCTCAGAGAGTGTGGAGCAGCACTATATCACTTGTGCTTAACCCCAGTCCTAAAAAGTATTTCATGAATAAAATATCAATATAAACTAATAATAATATGAATAATTTACTCATTGTATAATGTCTAAAAGCTATTTACTCAATGATAACTTACCCAGTGAAAATACCAAAATTTTACTTTATGATATTATGAAAAATTCTTTAGGAAGATAGAATAATCCTGAACCTGTATGCATATCTAACAACATTGCATATAAACAAAATTTGATGAAAATGCAAAAAGAAATTGTTAAGAAATTAATGAAATATTCAGAAACTAATAAGATCAAACAAACTGAAAATTTGTTGTTATTGTTGTTAGGTGCCATCATGTCGAGTCCAACTCATAGGACCCTATGTGTGACAGATAGAAAGAGTCCCTGATTCTGTGCCAGGCATAAGATCTTATTTATGTTTAAGCCCATTGTTGCAGACACTGTGTCAATCCATCTGGTGGAGGGTTTTCCTTTTTTTCATTCTCCTGCCACTCTCCCAAGCATGATGTCTTCTTCAGGGAATGGTCTCTCCTGACTACATGTCCAAAATATGTAAGATGCAGTCTAGCCATCCTTGCTTCCAAGGAGCACTCTGGTTGCACTTCTTCTAGGACAGATCTGTTGGTTCTTTTGACAGTCCATGGTATATTCAATAGTCATCTCCAGCACTATAATTCAAAAGCATCAATTCTTCTCCTGTCTCCCTTGTTCAATGTCCAGCTTTCACAACCATATGATGTAACAGAAAACACCATGGCATGAGTCAGGCGCACCTTCGTCTTCAATGTGACATCTTTACTTTTCAATACTCTAAAGAGATCTTTTGCCTCAGCAGCTTTTCCCAAAGCAATGCATCTTTTGATTTCTTGACTGCTGCTTCCATGGGTGTTGATTATAGAGCCAAGCAAAGCAAAATCATGGACAACCTAATCTTTTCTCCATTTATTGTGAAGTTGCATACTGATCCAGTTGTAAGGATTGTTGTTTTGTTGATGTTCAAATTGATGCTGAAGAAAATTACAACAAATGTAGGAGAGCCAAGGTATGACCTTGAGTATATCCCACCTGAGTTCAGAGATCATCTCAAGAACAGGTTTAGTGCATTAGACGCAAATGAAAGGAGACCAGACAAGTTGTGGCATGACATAAAAGATATCATTCATGAAGAAAGCAAAAGGTTATTAAAAAGATAGGAAAAAAAGAAAAGACCAAATTACATGTCAAAAGAGATGCTGGGACTTGCCCTTGAATGTGGAGCAGCTAAAGTAAAAGGAAGATATGATGAAGGTAGGAACTAAACAGAAGATTTCAAAAGGCAGCTTGAGAAGACAAAAACAAATATTATAATGACATGTGCAAAGAGGTGGAAGCAGAAAACCAAAAGGGAAGAACATGCTCTGTGTTTCTCAAGCTTAAGGAAATGAAGAAAAAAATCAAGCCATAAGTGGCAATAGTGAAAGATTCTACAGGGAAAATATTAAATAATGCAGGAAACATCAAAAGAAGATGGAAGGAATACACATAGTCATTGTACAAAAAAGAATTGGTAGATGACCAACAATTTCAAGAGGTTGCATATAAAGAGGAACCAATGACATTAAAGGATAAAGTGGAAACTTCCTTGAAAGAACTGGTGAAACACAAGGCTCCAGGAATTGATGCAATATCAATAGAGATGTTTCAACAAACAGATGCAGCACTGGAGGTGCTAACATTTTTATGCCAACAGATTTGGAAAACAGCTACCTGGCCAAATGACTGGAAGAGATCCATATTTGTGCCTATTCCCAAAAAAAGGGATCCAACTGAATGTGGAAATTATCAGACAATATCATTAATATCACACACAAGCAAAATTTTACTAACGATCATTCAAAAGCGACTGCAGCAGTATATAAACAGGGAATTACCAGAAAATCAAGTGGGATTCAGAAGAGGGCAGGGAGCCAGGGACATCATTGCTGATGTCAGGTGGATATTAGCCAAAAGCAGAGAATATCAGAAAGATGTCTAACTATGTTTTATTGATTATGCAAATGTATTTCACTATGTAGATCATAACAAATTATGGATAACACTTTGAAAAATGGGAATACCAGGCACTTAATTGTTCTTATGAGGAATCTGTACATGAGCCAGGAGGCAGTTGTCCAAATAGATTAAGGAAACACTGCTGGGTTTAAAGTTGAGAAAGGTGTATGTCAGGGCTGTATATTTTCACCATATCTCTTCAATTTCTGTGCTGAGCAAATAATCTGAGAAGTTGGACTTTATGACAAAGTACAGCATCAGGATTGGAGGAAGACTCATTAACAACCTGCGTTATGCAGATGACACACCTCTGCTTGCTGAAAGTGAAGAGGAAAATTAGTAGGATAGGGAATTTTTTTTTCAGTGTTGGAAGTCAGACCCAAGCCTCATGCATGCTAGGCAAGTGCTCTACCACTGAGTTCCACCCCAGCCCTCCTTTTATTTTTGATTTTGAGACAAGGCCTCGCTAAGTTATTCAGGCTGCCTCTGGCCTGGGACCTGCCATTCTCCTGGCTCAGTCTTCCAAGTAGCTGAGATTATAGGCATATACCATGGACAATAGCTAGGACAGAGAATATTTTAACCGCACAATTAAAAAACCTAATTTAATGGGCATAAATTAAATCCTGCATGTAAAAATAGAGATGCACACTTTTTGGACAAAAGAGGAATATTTAGAACTGATCCTCAACATAAATCCCTATAAATGCTGAATGATGGACATAACACTGATTCCATCCTCTCACTACACTGCAATACAATTAGAAAACAATAATTAAAATGTGATTTCCCAGCTGGGCATGGTGGCACACGCCTGTAATCCCAGTGACTCAGGAGGCAGAAGCAGGAGGATCACAAGTTCGAGACCAGAGGCAGTCTGTGTAATTTAGCGAGACCCTGTCTCAAAAAGTAAAAAAAATGGGCCGGGGTTGCAGCTCAGTGGTACAGCACTTGCAAAGCATGCAAGCAAGAGGTTCAGGGTTCAATACACAGTGCCACACACACAAAAGTCTCTTAGGAAGTCTCTTAGACTTCCTAAAGTCTAAGAGAAATGCTTAAATATGCCTAGCATTATGACTTCATATACAATTTTACCACTTTTCCTCAAGATTTTTACAACTTATTCTTCATCATTAACCAAATTCTTTTTGGCCAAAATTAAATCCAGAAGAGTAGTTTTCCTGTTGGTCATTCATTCATTCTTTTTTTTTTTTTACATCCAAGGATTTTTATGTGCAATGATAAGCACAAACATTAATAGAGATAAAATACTGATGCAAATAACACACCCCAAAATAACATATGTAATTATTTTCCATCATTTACAGTATGGTAGTTACAATGACACTCCAAACTCCTATTTTTTAAATTAGTGCAAATTAAACTTTTCTTGATTTTTTCTTTGTAGGGTTTGTTGTTAATATATAAAAATGCTACCAATTTTTGTATGTTATGTTTGTATCCTTAAACTATTGAATTTATTTATTCGGACAGTTTTTGGTGGAGTCTTAGGGTTTTTCTATACATGTGATCATGTCCTCTGCAAACAATTTATCTTCTTCCTTTCAGATTTGGATAACTTTTTGTACTTGCCTAATTTCTCTGGCTCAGCTGTCTAGTACTATATTGACTAGAAAGTGGTGAGAGTGGGCATCCTTTACTTATTCCTTATGTTAGAGGAAAAGCTTTCAACTTTTCACCATTGAGTATGATGTTAGCTGTTGGCTTGTCATATACAGCTCGGGTCCCCATCTCTTGGGGAAATTCATTCTTTTAAGAGATAAAATTGGAGGTAAAGGAAGACCAAAGTTTTATTAGATGTTCTCCTTTCAATTGAACAATATTTCTAATGCACACCTCCATGGTTAAAGTATTTCATTGCTCTTACATCAGTTCTGTTGTGGTTTTGGCTCTAGCCTACACCATAACCAGTAAGTATTGGGGACTTACTGAACTAGGTAGATGTTAACCGGTGGCGCAAATGAAGGACTTCAGGAAACAGGGAAGGTAATGTTTATTGGGTGCTCCCCTGATGGGGTCCAAGGAGCAAGCAACCCTTATAGAGCAGAGCTCTATGTGCTCTTTAAGTGCTGGCTCTAGGCCTGCAGCATGGAATGCTGCAGGCTCAGTGCTGGTACAGCTCAGCCTTAAAGGCATAGCCACAGCTGCCAGTGTTCCGTCGAGGTCAGTTGATCTTGCCTCTCGCACCTCGCCTTCTCGGCCTCCCTCCTTCCCAAGGATGGGAGGAATTGGGAGGCTCTTCGGGGCTTTCTTGAATCCTTTGGCTCTTCGGGGCCCTGGTCTTGATCATGCCGGCTTGCTAGCAGATCTTGCTGGAGTTGGGAGGGTTGGTCCAGGTGATGGGGATCAGGAGACAGTTGAGGGACGATCAGAGAGGTGAGGTTCAGTTGGTTGAAGGGGGTCTGGGAGCCCTGCTTTTATAGGGTCCCAGAGGGGTCACATGTTGGGATTCAGCCAATCAGGGCACACACCTGACAGGTACAGCAGGTAAACTGACATACCTGCCAGGTAGGGACAGTTATTTACTGGAAATGGTGAGGGGAGTCAATCAAATTTAGGGTGGTTAGGGCAGGTCAGACTGGCCAGGCGCCATCTTTGCTCACTCGATGGGAGGGGCTAGTTTGAGTGAGTGAGATGAGCCCTAAGGTCAACTAGGGGTCAGCCCCTCAGGCTGTTATGAGGGACCCTAGTTGTGAGATATGATTTTAAAAATCCCCAACACAGTTCAATAGTCTGTATTAAGAAAACATTATTTAAAAATAAAATATTTCTTATATATCAGTCTGGTCAGGGTGTCTGCAATATGCTCATCCAACATTACAACCTCCATTTCTAAATCTGCTTACTTTTCACTCAAATATTCTTTGCCTTGTTTTTGTCCCCAGTTTTATGAGTTTGCATGTAAGTATATACATACCTTCAGGACTTGAGTCTTCCCCTAATTCCTACTGCTATCTGAATCTTCTCTTTCAAGATATCATAATTCATTATAGTATTCTACTTCTTCATATGAACTCACCATACTTCTCCAGTAATTCCTATGTAAACTCATATTTCTAAGTTTTTTGATTTGATTTATTTGATTTGCCATGTTTGCCCCACTTTTAGTCCATTGGTACACTAAAAACAAAGATAAAAGTTGTTACTCAGGCTTTCTTTCATTTTCTCCTCAACAGAAAATTTCTAGATACTTTCTTCATTATGCTTCTTTCTTCTTATAATTTTTTTATTTAGGTACTTTCAAGCTCCATCTTTCATCCTGACCGCATTATTTAAGATCCTTATCATCTTGAGCAACTACTTAACCTTTCTGTACTTCAATTTCCTCATCTATAAAATGGGAATAATACTAGTACATACTGGATAAGGTTGCTGTAAGAATTAAACAAGTGAACTCATTTCAAATGCTGAGGTCAGTGGATGTAGGCAGAGCTTAATAAGAATTAACTGCTATTAAAATGATTTGCTTTTAAACTTGGATTTATAATCCTCTTGATTTCTTTGGTGAGTCTTCTGCCAAATACATCCCTGCAGGACTTTTTATGGCATCATCTGTCTCTTGCTTTCTGGTTCACTGTCCAGGAAACTGAACCACTTCTTGACACTACTGGCAAAGCTGTTTGCTTACTTTGCAGTCAGAATCATAAAAGAGCAGAATAGATTTTTAAAAATCTGTTCCTTAATCCTTCCATCTTCTACCCAGCACCTCAGTCAGCAGAAATACATTTCACACCTTTTATGACTATATCTAGATCTCTCCATGTGAATCAGTAGATATGGATGGGCTCAAGTGCAAGTTCCAGAGTTCACAGCTTCCATAAGCCTTACAGCTGGCAGTCATCAGCGCATATAGCCCCTGTGTTCAAGGCAAATGCCAGAATCCTTTTGACACAATAATATTTGGGAAGCTGTAGTGTTCCAGGCTTCAAAATAAAATTGAAGCAAAATCATTGTTAGATGAGCAGCAATTAATATCTATGAAAGCACAATTTCTTTTTCTCATGGCTTTCTGCCAAATTATACAATTTTACTCATTTACTTACATTGATTGATTCTTCTACGTTTCTTCACATTTCTTTTCTTTTCTTTTTTCTTTTTCTCTTCTTTTCTTCCTCTTTTCTTTCTTCCATCTTTCTTTTCTTTTTTAAATTCCTATAGGATTTCTTCTGTCCTGCCATGGAAACCATAATCCCCTCTAGTTATTTGAGATTACCCAATCAAGCAGCAAGAGGGAAAATTAATAATAATAATAATAATAATAATAATAATAATAATAATAATAAAAACAGAGTCTGAGAGAACTGTGAGACACTGTCAAGCATACCAACTCTTACAGAATGGGAATTCCAGAAAGAGAGGTGAAAGAAAGTGACAAAACAAATATTTTAAGAAATAATGACAAAAAACCTCTGAATTTGATGAAGGATATGAATCTATACTTCCAATAAGGTCTCTGAACACCATGAAGGATGAACTCAAAATAATCTCAACACATTAATAATGTATGACAAAGACAAGAAAAGAATCCTAAAAGCAATAAGAGAGAAGTGACTTACCATGTACAAGGAATTTTTAATAAGGTGAACAGTTTTCTCATAAGAAACCAGAGAGGCCAAAAGGCAATGGGAAAACATACTTAAAATACTGAAAGAAAAAAATAAAACAAAAAATAACCCTGCCAGCTAAGAATTCTATCTGGCAAAACTACCCTTTGAAAATGAAGGAGAAATTAAGACTTTCCCAGAGAGAAAAAAAATGAGACAGTGACAAGAAATCCTTTGGGCTGAAATGAATACACTAGGAAGTAAGTCAAATCCACATCAAGAAATCAAGAGCACCAGTAAATGTAAATACTTAGGTAACTGAAAACTCAGGACTAATATCTTTTTGGTTGACAATTTTCTCATTTTCTGTAGTTAGGACAGACCCTATTCTGCCAATTTCAATCTATCTACATTTCATGTAATTAATTATAAGGAAAGACTTCTGTGAATTTTCAGTTTGCTTTCTATGTCATATCTTTTGTTGTAGTTTCTCAATTTTTCTAGTACTACCTTGTTTTAGATAGATTGTTTCTACTGCACCATTTTATAAAAATCTAGTTTGAATTAATATTGATGATACACAAAAACCTTGCAGTGGTAGAGTTCTGTCCTCCTCTTGCCCATTGCTGCAAGTCATATCCCTAAACATCTTGTGTTCATCAACAGAGATTTGTAATGATCCCAGTATGCCAATGTTTTCAACATATGAAAATCAATGTGATATGCTATATTAATAATGAACAAAGGGGCAAACTGCATGCTTGTTTCAATTGATGCTGAAAAAGCATTTATGGAAATCCAACACTCTTTCATGGTTAAAAAAAGAAAAAGAAACTTTTAAAAACTAAGACAAAAAGATACTTCCACTTGTTAGGATGGTGTATGCTTGTAATCTCAGCACTTAGGGAGTAGAGGCAGGGGGATCTGACATTGAAGACTAGCACCTGGGCTACATAGCAAGTTCAAAACCAGCCTGGACTACACAGAGAGTTCTTGATAAAGGGAGAGAGGGAAAGAGAGAGGGAGGGAGGCGAGAGAGAGAGAGAGAGGGGGAGAGACAAGAGAGAGAGAGAGAGAGAGAGAGAGAGAGAGAGAGAGAGAGAAACTTTTTCAATGAAATAACAAACATATATGGAAAAAACCCAAAATCAATATCATACCTAATGGTGAAAGGCAACCAGGAGAAAGAAAGAAGACAAAAGAAAGGAAGAAAGAAAGAAAGAAAGAAAGAAAGAAAGAAAGAAAGAAAGAGAGCGAGCGAGCGAGCGAGCGAGCGAGCATCCATATTGGAAAGAAAGTAGTAAAATAATCTCTTTTCATAGATGACATACTTTTTTGTTTGTTTGAGACAGTGTCTCACTACATAGCCCAACCTGTCCTCAACTTACAATCTTTCTGCCCAAGTGCTAAAATTATAGGCATCCCCACAATGCCCAGTTGATATAATCTTTATATAGAAACTACTAAAGAATACACAAAAGAACTATTAGAGCTAATAAATGAATTTAGCAAAGTTGTAGTATACAAGATCAACAGTCAACAATCAGCTGAATTTCTATACAGTTGAAATGAACAATCCAAAAAATAAAATTGGGAAAATAATTCCTTTTACAGAATCATTAAAAAGTATAAACTTTTAAAGAATAAGTTTAACTAATATGATGTAAGACAAAACTTGCACAATGAAAACTACCAAGCATTGTTGAAAGAAATTAAAGAATGTTGAAAGAAATTCATAAATGGAAAGACATCCCATGTTCATAGACTAGAAGATGTAATACTGTTAAGATGGCAATTCTCTACAAATGGATCTACAGATTCAATGACACACCTATCAAAATTTCTGTTGATTTTCTGCAGAAAAAGACAAGTTGGTTCTAAAATCTATATGGAGTTGCAAGGAAACCCAAATAGCTAAAACAATTTGGAAAAAAGAAGAAGCAAGCTGAAGAACTCATGCTTTCCAATTTAAACCTATTACAAAGTTACAGTAATGAAGAGAATGTAGCACTGACATAAGCATAGACAAAAATTAATGGAATAGAAATGGGAATCCAGAAATAAACCCATATATCTATGGTCATGCAGTTTTGACAGGAGTGGCAAGACCAATCAATAGGGGAAGGAAACATTTCCTCGTCAAATAGTGGTGTGACAATTGGATATTTTTATTCAAAACAATGAAATTAGACAATTATCTCACATCTTATACAAAAATTAATTCAAAATAGACTGAAGACCTTCGTATAAAGGCTAAAATTATAACTTTCTTAGGAGAAAACATAAGTATTATGGTTTGAATATAAAATGGCCTCTACAGACTCATGCTGGTGGCACTGTTTTGGGAGGCTGTAAAGCTTTGGGAATTGGGACTTAGCTGGTGGAAGCATGCACTGGAGGCAGGCCTTTCAAGGTTACTCTGCCTGTGGTTCCAACCTGTCTCTCTGCTTCCTGAACCACCATGAAGTGAAGAGCCTCTACCACAGGCTCCTGATGCCATGGACTGATATACCCTCTGAGACTGTGAGCCAAAATAAACCTTTCCTTCCTTAAGTTGTTCTTTCAGATGTTTTTGTCACAGTGATGTGAGAGCTAACTAACACAATTGGAGTAAATCCATTCAATCCTTGGATTTGGTAATAGATTTTTTTTAATATGACACCCAAAACACAAACAACAAGTAGAAGAATTGATAAATTACTCTTGCACAAAATGAAAATCTTTTGTGTATCAAAAGACCGTATCAAGAAAGTGAAAAGACACATCACAGAATGGGAGAAAATATTTTCAAACTATAAAACTTGGAGAAAAGCCTAATATTTCAATGCATAGACATAACTCAACAACAAAAACACAAACCAATTTAAGAACGGGCAAAGGACTTGAATGGACATTTCTCCAAAAAAGACATTAAAATGATTAATAAGCACTTGAAAAGAGGCACAAAATCCTTAGCCATCAGGAGATGAAACATTAACACATACCTTGCTGGTAAGAATGCAAAATGATACAGTTGCTGTGGAAAGCAGTTTTGTGGCTTTTCAATGCATATCATTATAAATTATTAAATTGACTTTATAAAGTTAAAGTTTTTTTCTGCAAATCAAATTGAGATGATTAGACAGGTGCAGAAATTGTATATTACAAAACTTTTTGAAATGATCTAATTTTATTTAATTATATTATTTTTAATAAAGGTGATCCATTATGTAATACATGATAAAGGCAAATTAAGTATACTTAACAATTTAAATAGTGAGGATTCCACCTGCCTCACTAAGAATGTGTTCCTGAAGGAGTATGAATCGGGAAACATAAATCAATGATTGCATTAGTCTCATTTTCCATAGGCACCTGACAGTGTATCTTGTTGTCCTGAGTGTCAACCTGGCATATACAAGAAGGATATTTTTCACACACTATGACTCTGAAATGCAAAACACCAGTTTTGTCAAGGTTCAAATCAAGAAAGAGTAATGTATTTAAATTCCACAGGGAAAACTTTCTGTCTACTGTAAGCTGAACCTACTAACACATGATAACTATGGTCGTGACATGGCATCTTCCTGAGGAAATGTCAAGAGGGACTGTGACTCTCCATGACTTTCATGTGACATGTTGGTTTAGGAAACTGAACCCTATGTGAGCTGTGCTTAATTGTCCTGAACAGTTTCCCTGAAGTCCCCTCCTCTCTTTCCTTCTGTTCTCTCTAGCTTCAATTGTTCCTGAAAGCAGAAAGTGTAGGTGAGTGTGGTGACACAGTAGCTGAGGGTAAACTTGCCAAAGTGGCAAGGTCACCCATAATCAGAGCTGAAGAAGTCACAGAGCAGTCTTGCTTATCACCCTACATTCAGTGATGTAACCCATTTAGCAAAGCTCTCTGACTGCCTGCTCTAGGAATCCAATATGAATAGCCAGGAGCCTGACTCTCAAGTTGCTCCCACACAGGACAGACAGAAATATAACCAGAGAACGTATGTAGTAATGAGGAAAATAAATTGTGCAATAACAGAGGTATAGAAGGCAACATGGATTTTAGTACAGACCATGACACTTCAGTCTGAATCCAGACATTAGAAAGAGATTAACCGTGAGGACCTGAGAAAGTCATGTAACCTCTCTTTACCTCAATTCTTCATTTCTTTATTGAGATAATCATCTATGCAGGTTAATGACTAGTAGCAGAGGGAATAGAATATACTACATGTATGATACATTATTTTCCTTCCCCTCATCATTATTCATATAGATTGGCCTCTACTGGCCTGCTAAAGGAAGTTATGGCAAGCTTCCTGCATCTCAGTTGCCTTTAGCTGGCCAGATCAACAAGAGAGAAAGAACACCTGTATAGAGGGAATTCCATATGCAAAGGGATAGAGGCATAAAAGATAATGACAAATCTCAGGAGCACAATACTGAGGTAATCAGGGACACTCATATCCTATATAGGCCGGAGATGAGGTGGGAAATGTCAGCTGGGGCCAGATCATTGTAGAAATAGGCTCTACCTTGAGTATATCATTTCAGAACTTTAGGAAGAGGAATAAGACAATTAGCTTTGCATTTTTATAAAGATAGATCTGGCTGGAATGAGGAGAATGGGCTGAAGTGAGTGAACCAGTTCATCAAGGTAACAAGTTAGGAGGATTGCCAAATACAGAGAGTAGAAGTGGTAATTGATAAGCTTTGTTGATTGAATGGATATTGGAGAAGAAAGGAAGCATTGGAAAGTGATCTTGAGCCTTCTAGTCATGCCCTTAGGAGGATAAGAACCACAGGAAGAGGAGAAATTGGAAATGTAATTACATATATACACACACACACATATATATACGTATATATGTATATATATGCATATATATGTATACATATAATTACATTTCAAATTACCAATATATATGCATATATATCCCCCAAGGGAGAAAGAAATACACACAGGTGGTAGCTGGTATCATTAATTCACTATGACCAGCATTGTCCTAAGTTCTGGATATGCTCTGCCATGGACTTGCTCTCAGGAGCTAATAAACTAGTGGGGGAAGGCAAGATCTTTAAGAAGAAGTAATAAGTGTGATGAGTAATATTTAATCAAGGAAATACAGATTAGGATGCAGAGATAGCCTCCAGACAATGTGACCTTTCTGCTTTGACTTTTCAGAATGAGTTGCAATTAGTTGGAGAAGAGCAATACAGGCACAGTGAATACTATGGACGAAGACCCAGAGTGAGAGAGTGAGCACTTCCAGCTTAGGGCATGAAGGCAATTTAGGAAGACTAGAGCTGGGAAGGCAAGAAGTGGGAAAGAGGAGCAAGCACAGGCAAAGACGTGCGGGGTCTGACAAGCCTTGGGAAGGAATTTGGCCTTGCAAGTTAGGAGTGACTTGGTAAGACTGAGGCCTAGAAAAATCATGGTGGCTGCACCAGGAAGATGACAGAGAATGGAGGGAGGCTGTTTACAGCCATCATTTAGAAGGCCTTCAGTGGCCTGGATGAGACTGGTGGTCATATGGAAAAAAATGAATGAAGATCAGAGCAGATTTGGTTCGTGACCTCTATCAGAATTCTTTCAAGGAAACAGAAATCACCTCAAAATCTCAATTAACGTGGCTCCAGTAACTGCATCAGGCAAAGGTGAGGGCCGCTAGCCCTGCAAGGATGGATCAGGGAAATGGGCTGCTGCCAGACCCCTCTTCTATTTTTGTACTCATGATTGCTTATCTCTGAACATTACCTGCTCACTATTTTCATGGCTCTGAAAAACACATCTTTGCAGCTTCTAACTAAAGAAGAAGACCCTCTCTCTCAAATTCAGGATAGATTCAGAACATAGAATCCCAGGAAAGCTGTGATTGGCCGAGCTCAGATCATGTGCTCATACCTAGATTCAACTCTTTGGCCACGTGGAGAGGTACTTTGATTGTCCAAAGGATATAGTCATGCTGGTGTTGAAGGAGGTCAGGTCTGTTGCCAGATCATTTATGGGGAGATATTGGCAGTCCTGAGCAGATACAAAGTCACTGCAGATACGCAGCTGGTAGAATTAAGTTTATTTGGTGATTGTGGTGGAGGGATAGGAATGAGCCAAGGAGGACACTTATTTAGGTTGGACAACTGAAAGAATGTTGGAGCCATTCTCTGAGGCATGAACAGACTCAAGTTTAAAAGAGAAGGTGAGATCAGATTTATACCTGGGGAATCTTGAAGAGCACCTGGAACATCCAATTTGAGGGACACCATATGAATGATGTGCAGAAGAAACAGCTAAGTGGGACAGAGATTTGGAGATCATCTGTGCTGATAGCTCATTGCAGTCTGAGGATTAGATTCAGTCTTCCAGGACGGAGGTAGAGTGCAAAAGGAGCAGTTGCAGGGGAACTCTGGGGAGCATTGACATTAACAGGAGAGACAAAACTGAGAATCAGCAAGCCAGGAGGGAGAAACCAGGAGAAAGCTTTATTATTATGTGAATTGTTGTTTGCAATGGCTGGAAAACATAGCACAGGAAGATTAAAAAGTTGGTGGGAAAGTGGAAGAGGAAGGGCAAGCCCTCTAGGAAGTGAGTCTCTAGGAAACTCACAATCTCCATAAGGATAAGAACACACCAGCTGACATGCAAATAGCCTGTGACAAGGACCAAGGTGGATGCTAGGAGGGAGGGAGAGGAAGCATTATAGACTGGAGTAGCCAGAGGAAGCAGGATTTCAATTATTTGTTGTTAGGTGCCGGCAAGTCGAGTCTGACTCATAGTGACCCTTATAGGGTTTTCAGTAGCTAATTGTTTCAATTGCTACTGTCCTTCCTCCGTTTTTGCAGTGCTGAAGTCCTCAGAGATTGCAGAGCAGCACTCTACCAACTGAGCTAAACCTCAGCCCAGGATCTGAGTAGTTCTATTCAAAGGGGTGTCTGCAGCCCTACCACTGTGAAGTCCAATCCTGTCAGATCTCAGAAGCTAAGCAGGGTCAGGCCTGGTTAGTACTTTGATGGGAGACCACCTGGGAACATCAGGTGCTGTAGGCTTGGGAGAAGAACCTGGCAACCCACTCCCAGAAAAATATCTGCCATTGAAAACCCTATGAATAGCAGAGAAACATTGACAATAGTGTTTCGTCTGGTGTACATAGGGGTCGCTATGAGTCAGATATCAACTCGAAGGCACCTAACAACAACAATTAAAAGGGGTAAGATCTGAATAGTTGGACATTGGGATTAGGTGAAGAAATTACAAGTTGGAGAATTTCATGCCCAGAGGAGGAAGTATCCCAGGGCCATTCAGGAGATGTGCTTACATTAGGAATTGAGGGGAGAGATCATTTTAGGAAGACAAGCTCAGGACAGATGAAGGAGGCCTCAGATGCTAAGCTAAGACATCTGATAACCAACTTGTGAGTAGCACGCCCTCATCAGATTTGATTCTCTCTAAAAAAGAAATAGTCCTGGGTTGCTTACTTTTCCCAGTGAGACCAGTGATATCTAAACTTATTTCTGTCCTGTCATGTTGTGTCTTCCTTTGTTGCCTTCATTTTAAAAAACATGGTGCATGATTCTGACAGTTCTGGTATCTGGTACTGTTCAGAAGCCTTCTCCAACGGGTAGCTGTTTTCTTTTCTTCCATCCTATTACTTCCAGTAGCATCCCTCAGGGACCATGTGAAACAATTCCACTTCTCCTCATGTTTATATTCTGAGGATGCTTATGGAGTTTCCACATTCCCTCTGCTTTGGGCTCAGCCAAGGTATACATGCTTAATTCCTTTAATCTCTCCCCCTTAGTCACTCCCTCTGGCCCCTTAATCATCTTAATTGCTCTTCTCTGAGCAGCAGCCAGCTCATTATGTGCATCTTCCTTGGGAGGTGATGAGGAACATAGTATTCCCGGCGTGGTCTCGCTAGACTCATATATTACCTCCGGGCTTCATCATCCCGCAACTGGACATGTGGAGCCTGCTGCACCCCACCCTTGTCCCCCTCCGCACCGGGCACCTTGGCCTCCGTAAATCCTTTATCACAACAGGTTCTTTTTCCCTTTCCAGGTGGCCTATTCCAAAGATTGGAACCTGTGTCCACCACATGTTCTCCCCCAAGCTCCATCCCAGGAGGTCTCTGACTGGGGAAGGTGGCCCAGGACCAGGCCCAGTATCTGTGGAAAACTGCGGCTAAGCTTGTGTAAGTCAACCTTGGAAGGGGAGAGGCTGTGGGTGCGCAGAATGAGAGGCCTCGGCCTGCTGGGAGATCCCGGGCCTATCAGGCCTTGAGAGCCGCTTCTCTGTTTTCAATTATCCTTTTTATCTCAGCTCTAACCCCTCTCCTTACCTAAGTGTTTTCACAGCTCTCAGTCATTACTGTTTAGCTTTGGGAGGATAAACGTGAAACCAAACAAATTATAAACATCCTGTTTCAAGATGCGTTATCACCCCGTGGCTAGAAAGCTCTGTTTTCTTTTCTTTTCTGCTTTTTTTTTTTTTTTTTTTCCTTTCTCTCTTTCTTGAAGAACAATATGAGGAGGAGGAGGGAGAATGATAGAAAAGAAAGGAAAAGGAAGAAAAAAAAAAAAATCCCCGTCCCTCCCAGGCTGTGTAGCAGAGGTTAAACTGCCTTTAAGAAGCGAAATGTTTGGATTTCACGGAAGGTTGACGTGGAAACCCACCTGAGGCTTCCTCGGGTGTCTCGGGAGGAAATAAAAGCGAGATGGATGTTCCTGCGGCAAGGGGAAGAGCTAAGCGGGTGGCAGGCTGGGCAGCCGGTTTGGGGGAGGAAACCTCCCCGGGGCGCAGAAAACGGGAGTCAGGAGAGAAAGCCAGCAAGGGCAAAGCCTCGCGCGTGTGCGGGGGCTTGGGGAGACCTTGGCCGCCCCAGAATTTTCCACGGCTAGGGGGCCCGCGCTGGGGCGACCCAAGAGTTGTTTTTATTCGCAGCTCTGCCTATGAGCAGCTCAGTACTCTAAAGCCACAGGGCCACGGTGGGCCCTTTGTTCTTGCGGGGTTTTTGGGGACCCCGCCCCGGCCCAAACGCGCCCCAGACGGCCCCTGAGCGCGGCAGCCCGGGGTGCACCGAGGTGGAGGCGCGGAGCTTTGCAATCTCCACTGCACCAATCAGGTTTTGGCCACCTTCCCCTCTTCGAGTTAACTGCTTTTTTCACACCTACACGTGGACACAGGAAAGCTTACAGTGAAAAGAGTTTTCTGTTACGGTGGTTTCTTGGGGGGCGAGTGGGGAGAGAAGATGGGGTGGAAAGAAGGACCCTTGGGGAGAGGATTGTTGTTAGGTGCAGTGGAGTGGTGCCCTGGAGTCGGATCCGACCCAAAGCTACCCTAAAGCACAGCAGAAGGAAACACTGCCCGACACTGCTCTGTGCACAGGATCTTTCTGTTTGAGCCCATGGTTGCAGTCATTGTGCTCCTTCTCATTTTGAGTGGAGCCACATTAGCCTATGGCGGTCCCAGGGGCTTTCCTCCGTTCCTCATTAAGGTAGACTACTTCGAGCAGGCAACTCTTCTCCCATTGTTTCTTAAATGCTTTCCAGCCTGGGGGGCTCATTTTCCTCACTGTATTGGACAGTGCTTCTCTGCAGTCCTGTTCCCTTCTACTATCTCCTCTGCATTCAACATGGACCTCCTCCATGGTAGGCCTGGCTTATATGGATAGACTAGTTCTTGTCTTCTGGGTGGGCCCAGCCTCTCCACCCACTGGATATTGAGGATGCCCTGGGAGGAATCCTGAGACGTGTCTCCATGGGATTTTGAGAGTCTCCATGTTCCCCAGCCACCCAGTCAGTACACGGCGCCGGAGGAAACACAGCACATCCAGATCACTTTAAGTATCAGATACACATAGCTAATTTTGTGTGTAAATATGTCCCATACGCCATTTTTTTGTTTGTGTTGCTAAATGTAGCGAGTCTAATTCAGTATTTCTGATTCTTCTAGTTCAATTCCTGTCCAGACAGCAACCCTCTGTGACCGGAAAGGGATGTGTAGCCAGCACCGTTTCCTGACTCCCACTTTGTCCCCTCTAAAATTGGTACACATTCAGCTGTGAGCTAAATAAATTCAGGTGTTTGCTGGGGAAGTCTGACCAGTAAAGTTGGGGGATGGAGATGGAGGGCATTAATAATTTAAGATCACCTAAACTAGCAACTGGAATTTCTAGCATGGGGTTATCTTAACTAGTTAGGAGCTGTATTCTTTTCCACTGGAAGAATTCACAAGATGTGCTATGAACACAAGAGTTAAATAGTAATTGCCTTTTGTAAGCAGCAACTTTAAGTAGGGTTTACACTTGAGATTAATAGTAAACTCCCTAGGCCTTCCTGACAGAAGAATGTAGCTGCCCAAATAAACAGTTTCGATCAGGACTCAGAACCAAACCCTCAGAGGGCTCAACTTCTTCCTAGGAAGGAGCATTTCCCAACTCTGAAGTAATTTGTAATGTTCTGGGAAAACATTTTCAAAAAATGGATATCTTAGATACCATAAAAGGGAAAACAATTCTCCCTTTTGAAGTAATAAATACCATTTGTTGCAGAATTCCTTCAGTTTGCATTTCTGAATTATTTCCTGATAATGCTCGGCTTATAGTGCCTGAGTGGTGCCTACTGCCTAGTAAGGAAGAGTCTCATGGAAAAATGTGGGTGTGGGGTTTGCTGTGCTCTAAATGTTACACATTCTTTTTGGTACATAAAACTGAGAATACCTCGCACTGACTGGATTACTGTAGACTTCACGGGGCTGGCCTTTCAGGCAGAGTGGAAGGGCTTTCAGATAGTAGAATTGTGTCACACTGTCTCCCAGTGACCACTGTTCCTTCAGTCTCCTCAATGAAAGGGGCAGAAAAAGTTGGCATTTCTCCACAGCACATTGACTAGAAGAGGGAGCCAAGAAGCACAGCAGCCATCTTGTAAGGGGAGGTCTCCAGCGGCTCCCAGAGGACTTCCCCCAGCTAGGGTCACTCTAGGGTCACAGAAAGTGTTGCTCCTTCTGCCCCCTGGTGCAAGCTGGCCTGCTGCTCAGGCAGGGAGGAGTTCCTCCCCACTTATAGGTAATGCTGGGAACAGCTGTAGAGAGCCCCACTTCCCAGGGGCCAGTGACTGTTTCTCACTCTGTGTGTCATGTGCTTAATTAAGGTTTGAGGAAGCTGGAGAACTGGATTCCCTTCCAATTCATTACCTAAACCACTATTTGTTGATTACCTACTGTGTCCACATCACTTTTTGGCAGGCTTGGGAGGAATGTGGGATTCTGAGTCCTGGTGGGGAGGCACAAGGGGCAGGGATGGCAAGGAGAAAGCAAGGGTGTGTTGTAAAGCTGCCCTAGTGCCCTGCGTCTGGAACAAAGCAACTGCTCAGAAAATATTTGTTGAATCTATTTGAGGATGGAATATTTGGGATAGTGAACCCTTTTATTATTCCTAAGGTAACATCTTTTCAATTCTCCAAATTTATCAGTATGACTTTAGTAATACTGTATACTAAGCAAAGCTTTTTTTTTTTTTTTTTTTTTTTTTTCTTGGATGGTTAGAAACCTTGTGGCCTGGCAGGCTCTTCATTCTGATCTTGGACCTGTTTGCCTGGGTGTAAGTCCCTGTCAGAGGTACAGCGGGGGTAGGTGTGCATGTGTGCTGGCCCAAGGGTAGGGTCTGGCTTTTCTGAAGAAGTCTCTTGTCTAAGTTCCCTGGTTGAAATGCTGAGTCTCGCCAGAATCTACTGCATGGTGTTTGGGGTTGGGATGGGAAGGTGAGGAAAGCAGCTAGAAAACTGATTTTCCTCAGGAGCCCTGCTAATGAATGCCCCATGGGTATCCATCCTATGACAACATGCAGGTTGCTTAGGTTTTCTTCAATAAAGTGGATGGATTCCTCCTCTGTCTTTGGCTGGCAAGTAAGAACATATCTGGGAAACACCTCCCCCCACCATGACTGAATCCACATGGTTGGCTGCTCACTTGGCAAGAGAATTTATGAAAAAGTTGGCCCAGGAGTTGGCATAAGAACCAATCCTACTGACTATTCAAACATTTTGATATTTATTGCATCCAGACTGTGAGACATTCCATGGTACTGCATGTAGTGGGATATGGAAGAAAAGTTTCTGTGTCTTTCTGTTGGGAACTTGTAGTGCAGTTGAGGACTTGAAGCCAGCATGCAGAACAGTCAAATACATGGCAAGAGAAGGAATGTCAAGATGGGCATGGGTCTGAGGAAGTGGAGAGTACTGAAAAGCCAGGAGTGACTTGACGTGATAGTGGTAATAATAATGGACCAGACACTGAACTGAACAGATGGAATAATCATTGCTGTTCGTCTTCACTCCAGCTCTATGATCTTTTGAATGTTGTTTTCCCTATTTTATACATGAGGTAGCTGAGCCACAAAAAGTGAAGTTATTTGTCCGAGGTCACTATGCAAGTAAATGGCAGATGCAGGACAAAAACATTTGTATAGGGAAGGTGGAGCTGGGGTTTAGTTCAGCTGGTAGAGTGATGCTCTTTTCTCTCTGAGGTCCTGGGTACAACCCCCAGCACCACAAAAATGGGAGAAGGACCTGCAACCCATTTCCTAAACAATCTACTATTGAAAACTGTGATAAGCAAGAAGGACTGACATAGTGCCGGGCATGGCACAGTGTCAGGGGGTGTTTCATTCTGTTGTACATAAGGTTGCTATGAGTTGGACCTGACTGGATAACACCTAACAACAACAACAGCAACAACATAGAAGATAAGAAGAAGGGTGGGTGGAAATTGTAATTTAGTGAGAAAATACCCTTTCTTCCCCCTCCTCTCTCTTTAAAGTGTGGACTATAATACTTACCTTTCGGGATTGTTAATTGGGATAAATGACAGTGTCTGGAAGTTTCTGATGCTGCCTGGGGCTCAGTGGGAAGTCAGAGCACACTGTAGGAAGTAGGGTGAGGACAGACATCTCACACAGGGAACTGGGACATGACTAATGTCAACAATGGGAAATGAATTTGGAAGGGTGAAGGCACCCAGTTTACAGAGGATCTCAAAATGTAAATGAGGGGATGTAGATTGTGATGTCGTACTAAATACTTTAACAAAAGTGATTGTTCTTTTCTGATTTTAAAAGTAAAAGATACTTATGAAAAATTTGGGAAAAAAATCCTCAGAACAGTATAAAGATGGAAATAAAACAGCCCCATCAGAGATAGCCTGCAGCCGTAGCCCTGTGGCATCCGATCCTGTCAGATCTCGGAAGCTAAGCAGGGTCAGGCCTGGTTAGTACCTGGATGGGAGACCGCCTGGGAACACCAGATACTGTAGGCTTGGGAGAAGGACCTGGCAACCCCCTCCCAAAAATCAATCTGCCATTGAAAACCCTATGAACAGCAGAGAAGCACTGACAATAGTGTTTCCCCTGTTGTACAGAGGGTTGCTATGAGTCGCATACAGAGTCGGATACCGACTCGACGGCACCTAACAACAACATCAGAGATAACCACTTATGACAAGCAAATGGAAGAGAAGTCTTTGGTGGAGGGGGTGAGACGAGGGAGGAAGTGCACAAGAGGGTAAGGGGGAACTTATATGTATAATGTACAACAAAATGCATATATGGAAATGTCACAATGAAAAGCATGACAGAATGAATCACATTAAGGTGTACATTAAAAATTTCCAATTAAAAAAAGAGATAACCACTTATCATCTTTTTTGTATTACCTCATGTTGATCCTAACTATGATAGCTGTTTAAAATGTGAAAGTATGATCTTAACTTTATGAAATACAGTGTTGATATGTGTGTAATATATATACCTCTAATATTCTTTATGATTATATTGTATAATAATCTCTGTTTTTTTCTTTATTTTTCTTTATTGCAGTACTGGGGGTTGAACCCAGGTACTGTGCATGCTAGGCAAGTGCTCTACCAGTGAGCTGCACCCCACCCCTTTTTTATTTTTTATTTTGAAACAGAGTCTTGCTAAATTGCACAGGCTGCCTCTGGCCTCAAACTCCCGATCTTCCTGCCTTTGCCTCCTGGGTTGCTGGAACTACAGGCATACACTTCTGCGCCTGGAAATCTCTGCTTTTTCAGTCATTGTTGTGATAATTTTCTTCATCATTAGATAATATAAAAAAATTTAAGGCTATAGAATATTAACAAAGTAGGAGTATCATAATATATTTAACAATTTCTCTTTTATTGGCTATTGAGATTGTTTCCAACCTTTCACTATTAGAAATAGCACTGTGATGAGTATCCTTATACATAAAACTTTAACTGCATCTAAAAAAATTATTTCTTTAGGCTGAATTCCTAGAAATAGAGACAGTAAGTCAAAGAATATAAGTATTTTTAAGGCTCTTGATTCATACTGCCAAATGGCTTTCCAGAAAGACTGAATCAATTTATATTCCCACCAGCAGTGTCTGAGAGTTCCCATTTTAAGAAATCCTTGCCAACAATGAGGTCTTTATATATATATATATATATATATATATATATATATATATATATATATATAACTTTGTTGATAGAAAATATATTTTGTTTTAATTTGTATCTTTTGGATTATAAGTGAGGCAGAACTTTTTTGGTCATAGTTTATTATCCATTTGCATTTCTTCTTTTGTGAATTTTCTTTTTGTTTTCTTGACTATGCTTCTAGAACAGATCTATCCAAAAGAGCCCTAATGCAAACCACATATGTAATTTTAAATTTTCTCATCACCACATTAAACAAATAAAAATGAACAGGTAAAATAAATTTTGATATTATTAGTAAAAATATTAATAAGATTTATTTAACCAAATATATACAAAATATAATTTCAACACTGGCACTAGCCACATTTCAAGTACTCTGGTGGGTAATGGCTGCCATATTAGACAGTGCAGACTCAGAACATTTCCATCATAGCAGGAAGTTCAGCATTATGCACCAGCATAGAATATTAGCATATTTGATGTTTGTTTAATTATAAGGGAACTTTTTACAATTAGACTTTTGTCTGACCTATTTGTTATAACCTTTTCCAATATATATTTGCCTTTTAATTTTGTTCTTTTTATCACATATTTTAAAATTATGTAAGTAAATCTGTCATTCCTTCCACTTGTTATTTTTCTATTATTTTTAGATGTAACTCTTCCAAGATTGGTTAATTTTTCATGTATATTTTCTCCTAGATTTTTAAATGATTTGATTTTAATGTAATTATTTAATCCTATAATCTGTCCCATTTATTTTTAAAATGTATCTGATTTATTAAAAAATCATTATTATATGTCTATTGATTTCTCCTTGTTTTTTTAAATAGTTTCAATCTTATGTATTTTGATGCTGTTTGTTACTTAATGCATAACCATTCATGTTATGTTGATGCTTGTAAAGAAGTGTGATTCTTCTTTCCCTTAATAGTACTTCTTGTTTTAATTCTACTTTACTTGAAATTAATATTGTTGCCTTGGTTTTAGTGTCCATATTTGCCTAAGAAATCATTATCCAAGCTTCAGTTTTTAACCTCTCAATTTTTGTGTGTAGATAGTTTTGTAATAATTTGTATACTCTCATTTAATCTTAATTCTGTTAAGTTGAATTTGGTTCTTATCACTGCTCCTTTTAAGTGACAGTTTCATATTCAAATTTTTAATTTTATTACTTAGTTGATGTATGCTTTTGAGTAATTATTTTCAAATGTCTGTCTTATAGTAAGTACTCACTATATGTTTCTGAGTAAAAGAATAAATAAATGAATGAAAGGTGTTAGGCCTACACACATTATGAAATATCTTTCATTTATTGTCACTCATAAATGATGATTGAGTTGAAAGTGAAACTCCCCCTCAAAAATTCTATAAACATTTCCTAATTAGCATTTAGTATAGGAGTCCCCAACCCCTGGGCCATAGACCATTATGGGTCCATGGCCTGTTAGGAACTGGGCTGCACAGCAGGAGATGAACAGCAGGTGAGCAAATAAAGCTTCATCTGTATGGACAGCTGCTCCTCATTGCTTGAATCATCCCAAAACACAGTTTTGTTGCTTTTCATAAAATCTGAAGCAGTTTCTTTTTCATTTCATTCTCTTTGTTATTTATAGCTTTCTGTTCTTGCTAGGTAAAGTACCCATATACTTTTGTCTTATTGATGATGCCATATAGTTTTATTGAAAGATTATCCTGATTAAGACATCTATTTCAGCAAGAAACTCTTATCATTCATCAGTAGTTTTCAAATTTTATGTTTTTGTAAATGTTTTATTGATTAGTGACTTATGTAAAAGGACATAAATTATAAATGGACTGCTCCATGAATATTCTCAAAATGTAACCAGCACCCAAATCAAGAAAAAGAATAGTGCCAGCATTAAAGAAGTACCTCCCACACCCTCTCCCAGATGCCTTCCCCTAAGGTAACCACTGTCCCAAGTGATGTCACTATCTATTCATTTTGCCTGGTTCAAAACTTTATATAAATGGATCATGGTAATTCTCATCTTTTATTTTGCTTTTTTAGTTACCCTGAAACAAACAAAAAAAAGAGATAGATCCAGACTTGGTGTTGTCCAGCAGACTAGATGGTGTTTATTTTGTCCTTTCCACTTTATCTTAGGTAGAAAAATTCTTTCTCAGATTCACAGCAGGAGTGAAGATGTCTAGGTATACTTTGTAGTTCATTTACTAGAAGTCTGAACTGTTATGCTTTTGTCTCTCAACGCTCTGATTCCTTCCTTGATACTTGGCATATATGGTGCATGAAAAATATAATTCCTAGACTCTCTTAAGAATTATGATTTCGATGTATGAAATAGAGAAAAGATTATGAAAGATAGACATTTATTTTTCTCTCACATAAGAATCCAAAGACGTGTGGTCTAAGGCTGGTATGAAAGTTCTTCTCCATGATATCTTTGGAACCCAGGCTATTTCTAACTTTCTGCTTTGTATCCCTAGGATATGGCACATGTTCTCAAGATCCAATACAACCATTAAAATGCTGGGCAGTAGAATGGAAAAAGGGATTTAAAAAGAGGGAGGGGAGGGCAAAGGGAATGCGCCGCTGTTTTGTAAAGGGACTCACGTGTCCTCTACTTGTATTCCACTGATCAAGACTTAGTTCATGAGGTTACCTAGAAGAAAAGGAAGCTGAGAAATGTGGTCTGTATTCTGGGGAGCCAAACTGTAGCTAAACAGTTTTACTGTAGAAGGCCAGGATAGATATGAAAGGGCAACCCACAGTCTCTGCTACATTATTAGCAGAGTTTTGTTTCCACCTGGGATAAAGCACATTGCATCATGACAGGGGTGGTCTCAACAGACCCCCCCTCTTACCCACCCCCACCTTGTTATACCCTGGGAATCATAGTTCTAAAAGGACATAGGAAATGAAGCAGTCATGAGGACATGAGGGGAGGACCATAACATGCCACTCCAAAAAGCAGTACCTGTGCACAGCAGTGGGAGCTGCCCATGGAGCCGGAAGAGGAAAGAATAGTTTCTTTGGTTTATTCAATTTTAAGTAGCAAAAAATATGTCAGTCTTTTATAGTACTTCTCAATTCAGTCCTGGATGTTTTGTCTTTAGTAGTTTCCTCCCAGGTTTTACAAATAGACTGACAGTAAATCTTAGTTTTTCCTTTTTTTTCTGTTCAAGGATATTTTAGCCCATCAAAGAGGTTATATTAGGAACTGTAGTCAATTCCTCTATGTTAATAATTAATTTTCACCAGAAGTTGAGGTCATAACAATCATGCTTTAGAGGGATGCCTGACTTTACAGAGCATGGTTTGGAAACATTTGAGCCTGGGAGCAATAGCAACAATCTGAGCCCCCGATAGTCTAGGGACACTAGGAACAGAGTGGAAAGTGTGTCCACAAGCCAATTCCTCTCTAAGGAAACACTGGGTCTGTGTAAAAAGATTGGACAATGTTATGGCTTGGATTAAATGTCTCCCCAGAGTTGTGTCCTTTGGCCTTCAGCTGGTGGCACTGTCCTGGGAACTTGTGAAACTTTGGGAGATGGGTCTTAGCTTCACGGAGTGGGGTTAGGGCTTTGGAGGTCCCCTCTTCTTCTGGACCTAAGTCTCGGGTCTGTCTCTGTTTCTGGTCCTCCATGCTGTGAGGTCATCTGATGCAGGCCCAGCTGCCTGCCCTGCCACCATTATGGAGAGATTCTCTAACTGTGAGCTGCCAATAAACCTCGACCCCCATGAATTTTTTGGGTTGGTTTTTCTGCTACAGTGACAACAGCTGACTAATACAGACATGACAGATCAAAGAGAGAGAAGAGTCAGCTTTAAACTTTTTTTTTCTGGGAGACTGAAAGAATAGTATTGCTAAAAAAAAAAAAAAAAAAAAAGGACAGGAGGAAATCTAACTTAGAGAAAAACATTATTTTAATTTGGGATATCCTGAATTGAAGAGAAAAGCAGTCCATTTGCAGAAAAGACAGAAGATTAGCTTATTCAACATCTTCTTAATTTTGCTTCCAGCTTGCTCCCTCTAAGGTAAATGCTAGAAAGCTAACCCAACGAACCAATTTCTCTCCATCTCCTCACCAGATAAGCTCTATGCATGTGTCCTAGATCCTGCCAGCAGTTGCATCTTAACAAATTTAATTGCAGAATTGAGTAAACTGGCATGCAGAAGAGGCAACATTTGAGCTAGACTCGGTCATAACATGCTGAGAGTAAAGGAGTGGGAAGAGAAGGCTGTCCAAGCGGCAGTAAGTAAAAAGTGGTATTGCTTCATGGCATTGAATAAGGAGATTTGTAAGGAGAGGCTCTCTAAGGCCTGACAGTAGCACTGGTTGTGGAGAGAAGCCTGAGTCCCACACTTTATCCACTGATTCTAGAATAAAACAGGATGGTGGAATACATAGAGGGGCTCAGTGGATTTGGTGTTTTCATTTGGAGTGAGAAACAGCTTTAAGATTCTTGAGGTTTGCTCACAATGGACTAAACAGTTCTGCGGATACAGAGAGGGTGAGGAGTCAAAGGGAGGAATAGAGACAGGATGAGATGGCCCAAAATAGAAAGTTTGGAAGGGTTCAAATGGTGGTAAGGGGTGGGACACAGTAATGATGCCATTTCTGTGGTAGCCATTTTCTGTTTTAGCTTCTCTCATCACTATAACCAATAACTGATAGAAACAACTTAAGGGAAGAATTTATTGTGGTTCATGTTTTCAGAGGGTTCAGTCCATGGTTGCTGGGTCCCATGTGCTTGGATGGAACCTTATGTTTGGCAGGAATGTGTGGTGGAAGAGTTTCTTCACTTCATCCTGACCAGAAGGCAGAAGGAGAGAGAGGGAGAGAGAGAGAGGCAGAGAGACAGAGAGAGAGAGAGAGAGAGAGAGAGAGAGAGAGAGAGTTAGACACAAGAAAGGGCCAGGGCCAGGGACAAAATACCCACCCACTGGGCCATGCTCACATTGACCTATATCCCCCAGCTAGGACCAACCCCTAATGGTTCCACAACCTCCCCAAATAGTGCTACCATCTAGTGGGAATGTGTACAACACATGGGCCTGTGGGGGATATTTCATATTCAGACCATTACAGCTATGTAAGATACTTAAACTCTTGAAACCAGCATTTCCAGTCTTGTCTCCAGTCACTTTGCTCTCCACCTTCCCACCCCATGTCAGCCCCATAACCTACTCCTATTCCTGCTATTCCTTGCTCATCATATTTCTTAGGAATGTCTTTCTTTTTCTCTGCCTAGAGTACCCTGACCTCATTCCTCAAGACATGAGAAAATGCTAGGAGAAACCTCTCTAGACTCCCCTTAAGGTTAGTTTCTCTCTTGTGCAACTCATGGTACTTCCTGTGTTATCTCTGGCAGAGGACACCCTGGGATGTTTTTCACCTTTGTCACCTTCACCACATTGTGGGATCCTAGATGGCAGATCCTGGGTCTTCTTTATCTTTGCATCCTGGGCTCCTAAAACAGTGCCTGGTACATAGTAGATTCTCAAGTGAGCGAAGTTGGTGGATTCATAGTGATCATTAGAATATCTTTGGCAACCTTAGAAGAAATAGTTTCCTGGATGAAGAAAAAGCAAAATAGCCCTGTCTGTGATGTCTATGGTCTTTACTTGTACAATTCCATACCACAAAAAATAATAATCAATCTTATATTTAGCCATAAAATTGTAGAAAGTTACAGCTGGGAAGACCTGTAGCTGTCATCCAATATGAATCCATTATATCACAGATCAAGACACAGCATTGAGCCTTTCCTGTTCCAGATTCAGTAACACAGTGTTCACCTTGTTCCATATTCTACTTCTGGATTCTTTTTTCTTCTTTCTTTTGGATGCTGACTCTTTGACAGTCCTCCTAAGATGCAGGACTAAGTCACTTATTTCTAAAAAGTATAAATTTTTTTTCTACTCACCCACATGAATGTCTGCAATCTATAGATAATTTATATTTTTAAATTATTTTGGTGCTTTGGCATTCTTTGTGGCCAACTCCTTCCCCAGGCAGTATCTGAGAAGGAAGAAAATTGGCAGATCTGAATTCTAACTTCATTTACTTCTCTTGCCCAGGCTGTAGTGGAGGTGCGAATGGTCAGTGCGGTGCCAGAAGGCAAGCGGCCAGAGGAAGAGCAGCAACCTGGACATCAACCCCTGGAAAAATGAGAATCCATTGAAGTCCCCTATTGGCTCAGAGGTAGAACCTGCCTGGTTTTTATAACTTCTCAGTGTTGAGCCTCCAATGCCAGGTGTGAAATATGAAATGGATATTTTTGTGGCAACATGGTTGAATTTGTATAGGGAATGATTCATAGGGAGCTGTGAAGGAAGTAGCTTGGGGGAAAATACGGAGAAAATCTGTCGTTGGCAAGATGCTGTGCCACTGAAGTATCTTCAAGGCACTAAGTATAACATGGAAAAAAATTAAAATTTCTTCTGTTCTATCCAATCAACTTCTGGGTCACTGTGAGAATAACAAGGTGGCAGTTATTTTTGAAGATATATGTGGAAAAAAATTGAGCAAAAGTAAGTAATAATCTCTGAGTTCTGAAGACCTGATCAAGTTTTAAACTATATTGTTGCCTCTTCATGGAGAGAAAGCTTGAGGATCTCTCTGAATTTAAACCAAGAATCAGTGCTGCCCATGGATAATGCAAATCCTCCTACACCCAGTAGCCCAGATGGGCATGTAAGCATCTTTGCCAATCTGTGTTCCATCTTTTGGCAAGTAATACAAACTGTACTCGTCTGTCTATTTATATTTTATTCAAAACTCCTAACTCTGTGGGATAAAAATGGTCAGTCTTGCAAATTCAAGTCTAGAGAAGTTAAAACATCCTGATTGTTTACAAAGCTTGTCCATTGAATGGAGCTGATGTTAATTAACCCTGACATCTCTAAATTCATTTTGCATATTCAATGGTTGCTATGAAGTGCTGGATCTGAAATAACAAATGCACAGGCAGTACCATTCAGCAGGGTGCAGGCAACACATATTTTTCCTTGGGTCATTTCTGTTACCAATCAAACTTGCAGACGTGAGACTAGAGAGTTTCTGACAGTAAGTCCCACAAAAAGATGCTATTCATTTATTTTGGCAGTGGGCTGTACTATTCTAAGAAGGCAGCTGTGCATGGCAGAGCCCAGCATTATAATTCAAAACCCATCCTGTCTTAGCCTTTGCAGGACATTGGGTTATGGCATTTTAGAAGGAGATGGAACAGATAGAAGGATGCATCAAGAAACAGCAGTTAAAACGCTGACTTGTAGAATCCTTTATGGGTAGTAAAATGTTTTTAATTATTAAAGTGAATATAATTTAAATGGCAATTTACTTTTTATTATTTGCAATTTTGTATATTCCTACCAATTTGTCAGTTTCATTTCTTTATAGACAGGTTCTCAACTTGGGCAGTTCAACAGTAGCTCGTGAGTATATTTAAATCTCAAGCCAAGAGGTTTATGTTAATAATATAGAAATTCTAGTGGGAAATTTTCAAATTATGTTACATTCTATAAGTGCTCTATTTAAATTGAATATTCTGGACAAAAAGCAAGCCAGCAATATAATAATTGAGAAATGAACTTTAGTTTTTACCTGGTATCCTTCTGGACAACACAGGGCAAGCTCACTTTGTGAGTGCACAGAGACACAGCCATGTATGTAGTCCAGAAACCACCTTGTCTGCTATGAAAAGAATGGCTTTCTTCCGGGTTCATATGACCAAAAAAAAAAAAAATTCACACTCAACTGATGTACACATTTTTTCTTTCTGTTGTTGGCATGGTGCCCACTATAAACTGAAATTCCCCGGGGGAGCTAAACAGAGACAGAGGGGTGAGAAGGAAAGGAGAAAATGACAGAGTAGCCCAAGCAATTTTTTTCTCTTTTCCCTCAGTATGAAGAGTCCACACTGGGTGTTCATTTCCTTTATAGGTCACCAGAAAAATAATCAACTATCTTCATATATGTGCTAATCATCTTCTTTGGCAATGCTTCTGGAATAAAATTCTACCACCATCCAAGGTCAAAAAGACACAGCATATGTATGCTAGATTATAATCCAGTTCATTGTATCAAGGCAAGTACATAGTTGTATTTGCATTTTATGGTATTGCAATAGAGATTTATTTTTGAATTGAAATCCACCTATATATTTTTTCCTCCTCCTCCTCCTCCTCCTCCCATTAGTCCCTTTTTCAGTCTGCTTTAGACCATACACTTCTAAAGGAATCTGTACCTTGAACAGACTGGGCATTGTTGGTGACCCGTGGTGCAGTTCCACGGAAACTGTATCTGTGAGTCAGAAGGCAAACACCAGGCCTGTTATATTGATACTATGATGTGTGTTTCTAATATAACACCTGACATGTGTGAACTGGCCAGACAGCTCCCCCAAGAGTTGGAGCTAATTGGAAGTACAACCCTTGACTGTTTAGGGGAGACAAAGTCATAGCATCCTAGAGACATCCCATCTCTCCTGCTTCTCAGTGGGGATCTTGTTTCCTAAATAGTGCTGATGGCTTTATTGCAGGCAGTGGAAGACGGGAGGCCATTTGCTTCCTGTACATCAATTACTTGTGGCCAGGAGACCTCAGCGTATGTTCTTTGGGAGGCAGGCCACACAAACCTCACTCCTGAATTCTTGGAAAGCACTCAAACAAGTCAGCTACCTGCAAGCATCCAATTAATCAGACTCTATGGCGAGAGGAGGTGTGAAAAGAACCCCAGTGTCTTTAAATGATTCAGCAAAACAGATTGCGTATCTGTTGTCTATAGCATCATGGCCTGCTCCAAGCCAAAGGTTTGCAAACTAGGACCTTTGGCTTCTTTTTATATGGCCTGCAATAGGAAAATAATTTTAAAAGGCTGTTTTCAAAGTGTTGGTTAAAAAAAAAAAAAATCCCAAACAAAGAATATGGAACAGAAACCATATGTGCCCCACAAAACTTAAACTATTTGTCATCTGACTTTTTCCAGAAAAAAAATTAAACCATGTGGGTGGCATGATGAGGAGAAGTTTCTCACTTCTAGCTGCCATGCTACTTCTTTTTTCCCCTCACAGTCATCTGCATTGTCAGTAGGCCCAGGATATGATTTGGCTTTGACTTAAGAAACTCTATGAGAACCAATGTGTAATTTGGGGGTTTCCTGCACCCTTTTAGGAGGCCCTTCTACAACCAGGCTGTTGTACATTGTGCTCTCTAGGTAATTGGGTGGGGAATCAGGGTTTACAAAGAGATAGACAGAACACGGATTAACATGATTCCCTCTGACTTCCAGGACCAAGACGTGCCTTCCAGTGCAGGCTGCCTTTCAGGAAGCACACATGTTTATAAGATCTTTTGAGCCATTTGATACGTTGGTGTTTTTCTTCTACTACCCTCTTTAAGAGCTGGCCCACCTCCAAGGTTTGGGGAAGATAAGATTCTATATTAATTCCTAAAGTTTCGAGTTTTTAGATAGAGACTGCCTTTCAATCCAGGTTCTTCCTCTTTCTACTTTGATCTGAATCCCAGGAGAGTCATGAATGTTTCTCCGGCTGCAGCTTTGTCTGAAAATTACCAGTATCTTGAATGAATATCTTTGGTCTGCTGATATCTACAAAGCTGATTAGGGAGGTATGGGGGGAAGAGGATGGAAAAGGAGAGCATCCTTTGTCTTGCTTTCTCTTTGGCAAAAACTTCTTATTTTGAAGGAACAGAAATCCCAAGGCTAATGTGGGTAAGAGTAATCCTTGGGCGCTGAGGCCGGACATCCTCCACATCCAGGGACTGCATAAAAACGTAGGATTTAAACAAGTGTCAGGGTTGGCACCTATCACCGTTTTGTTCTGACTCTCATTTCCTCTACTTGTCGTCATCCTCTTTGATGATACCTTGGCTCAGGCCCTCGTCATTTCTCCTTGACACCAGAGCAGGGACATCTTCTTTGTTGACTCCAAAGCTAAAAGCAAATAGAGTCCACCCTACACCCTACTTCCAGGGAGCCAAAACCCTGCCATGTCACCAAAGGGCAGAACTTCTCTTTGGATTCTCCACCACCTACAGCATAGAAGCTCAACTTTGTCTTGGCATTTTAAGATCTGTCTACTCTAGTAGCTCTACCTGCCTCCTTCCCTCACCTCCTTTTAATATGGGGCTTTCAACAATTGTCACTGAGAGGCAGGGGGCTCCTTGAGCAGATTGCCTCAACCTGCACTTGCTCAGGCTGGGCCACCACCTGAAGTGCCTTGTTGTTGTTGTTGTTAGGTGCCGTTGAGTCGGTATCCAACTCATAGCGACCCTCTGTACAACAGGGGATACACTATTGTCAGTGCTTCTCTGCTGTTCATAGGGTTTTCAATGGCAGATTGATTTTTGGGAGGGGGTTGCCAGGTCCTTCTCCCAAGCCTACATCTTCTGGTGTTCCCAGGCTGTCTCCCATCCAGGTACTAACCAGGCCCGACCCTGCTTAGCTTCTGAGATCTGACGGGATCGGATGCCACAGGGCTATGGCTGCAGGCAAAGTGCCTTACCCTGTTCTTTCCCTTTACCATCTTCCAAGTCGGGAGTCAAAGTCAAGCGATGATTGTATCCCCCAAAAGATGTTGAAGTCCTTAACTCCAGTGCTTGCAAATGTATATAAGTATTTGGAAATAGGGTATGTGCAGATGATTAAGAATAGAATCACCTGCAGCTGTATCACTGTGGCGTCAGATCCCATCAGATCTCAGAAACTAAGCAGTGTCGGGCATGGTTAGTACTTGGATGGGAGACCACCTGGGAACACCAGGTGCTGGAGGCTTGAGAGAAGGACTAGGCAACCCACTCCCAAAAAACAATCAGCCATTGAAAACCCTATGAATAGCAGAGAAGCACTGACAATAATGTTTCGCCTGTTGTATGTAGTCGGAGACCAACTCCACAGCACCTAAGAACAACAACAAGAAGAATAGAATAACTAGGGTTGGCTAGAATCCAGAAATTTGGACACAGATACAATATATGTAGAGGGAAGACAATGTGAAAACATAGGGAGAAGACAGCCATTTACAAGCCACCAGAATCTAGGGGAGAATATTTGGAATCTAGGGAGAATATTGATTCTCCCTCACAAGCCCTCAGTAGGAACCAACTTTGCTGACAGGTAGATTTAAGATTTCTAGCCTCTAGAACTGTGAGACAGTAAATTTGTGTTGTTTGGGCCACCACGTTTGTGCTTTGTTATAGCAGCCCTAGCAAACTAATACAGGTCACTTTTAGTGTACAGCCTTTCTTGATCCACGTGAAATCAAAACGAATAAGCTGGGCCCTCTTGTTGTGCCCTAATTTGTCCTGGGTGCATCCTACAACCCCAGCAGCTGGAATAGGATAAAGCAATGCTTTCTGAATTATAATGTGCACATGAGCCATCTGATCATCTTATCAAATGCAGATTCTGATTCATTAGGCCTGATTAGAACCTGAGATCCTGAATTTCTATCGAGCTCTGAGGTGATGCTGACTTTGCTAGTCTACGGGCCACACTTTCAGTGCTAAGCGCTTGTCTGTCTATAAGGCTGTTGCAGGCCTAAGGTTAGAGACTACCCCTGTGACTATCCAGTGTTTGGTGCAGTGTTGGAAATATGACAGGCACAAACAAATGTTGGTTGAATGGTTGATGAATGAATGAATGAATGAATCTATGCTATTAGGAGCATATGTTTGGTATTGAAGGATTAATGATCATTTCCAAAATATTTGGGGTGTACAATAATTTCACTGCTGCTTGCCTCCTACCTTTCCCACCCTTCAACATTTTTATTGATTTGAGGTCATTAGCGTGGAAGAGGCTGAGGTTTACCTCGATTGGTAGAGTGCTGCTCTGCACTTTCTGAGGATCCAGGTTCGATCCCCAGCACCACAAAAATGGGGGAAGGATGTGGCAATCCACTCCCAAAAACAATCCCAAAACAATCAGTCATTGAAAATCCTATGAGGGTCACTATGAGTCAGGCCTGATTCAATGGAACCTAACAACAACAACTTAGAGTAGAAAGGGAGCTGATGTGGTAAAAGAGAGCTGAGGGTCTCCCTGCCCACACTGTTTGGGTGTGTGTGCTGCTTCCATCTATCCTACCCACGATAAATTGAAAACAAAGGAGAATCTAGCTCAGAGGTGCTACTCAGGTACCCTCTAATTATCCCAATCCTGACAGAAAGGCCTCATTTCTCTGGCATCTTCAAGGAACATGATGAAGAATATAAACACATTTTCCAGATAACTATGATTCTTACCTTTAAATTTAAAAAATCATATTAATAATTTTAGATAGAATAATTCTGAAATATAATACATCTATTTTGCCTTCTTAAGTAAGATATCTCTTTTCCTCATGACTCAAAGTCCACTGTTAAGGATTATTGGTCCCAGCAATATGTTGAAATTCATTCATGTTGGCAGGCACTACCAAAATACATTGAACTATGAGTCCCTACATTACATGGTGTCAGATTTACATTTCATTTTAAAACAAAACTCAGCTTTTACAGTTTCTTTCTTCCTATTCTTCCTTTAGTCTAAAGACTATCCGTTATTCCTTTTTGCTTCTGCCCATGAATCTACTTGTGACATTGCCTGTGTTTAATTTGTTAATTCAGTTCTAAAGGGGGAGAAAAACTTATATGCAACCTTGGTAGAAATACATGCAAAAACTAAAATGAGTAGAATATGAGTTGAGCTTCTAACAGATTCCCTTCTGAATTAATTTGTGAGACTCACTGCTTTTTAACAGTTATTTTTTATTGTCTTGAGTTTCCTATCTTTTTTCTTGTCCTGAAGATTATATTTTGAAATTAAGGTCAACTCAAAAATGACCTCTGTAAAGGCGTAATGTTGCTATACAACATGTTAACTTTCTTTTTGGAAGTCAGTGGAAGACACATAATCACTTCCTCTTAAGAGTTCCTGTTGCCAATGGAACAGCTAATTACAGTAAAACTTTACTAATTTGGAAAACCCTATGACTAGCAAAGAAGCACTGACATAGTGCCAGGCATGCCACAGTGTCAGGGAGTGTTTTCTTTCTGCTGTATATAAGATTGCTATGAATTGGACTCAACTCGATGGCACCAAACAACAACAATCTGGAACAATCCCAAAGGAGAAGATATTCTGAATTAATGTTTTAAATCTGATTTAGGAACTGGGAGTGTAGCTCAGTAGTAGATCTCTTGCCTACCATGCAAGAGCCCTTGGGTTTGATCCCAAGCAATACCTACCACGCCCCCCCCAAAATGATTTAAAGTATGTTTTAAAGTTACATGCTTCTCTTGCTTTCAAAATAAAACAGTGATTCCAAATAGCTGCTAGTAAAATGTTACCAAGACTTGTTGAATGTAGCCTGTGGAATATGTAATAATATCCTTTTGGCTCTAAACAATAAATTCAAACACTTCTTAAGTAATTTAACTTAATGCTGTAATCTTACAGTATTAATTCTCTATAAAATCATTTATGAATTATAATAAAATAAACTTTAGTCTTAAACAGGTTGAATTACCACAAATTCTTAATTGTCTAATTTTCACATATATATATATATATATATATATATATATATATATATTTGCTTCCAAGGAGCACTCTGGTTACACTTCTACAACAGATCTGTTGGTTGTTTTGGCATCCATGGTATATTCAATATTCGTCACCAGCACCATAATTCAGAAGCATTAATATTTCTCTTGTTTCCCTTATTTATTGTCCAGCTTTCACAAGCATATGATGCAACTGAAAATATCATGTTTTGAGTCAGGGGCACCTTCATCTTCAATGAGATGTCTTTACTTTTCAACAAAGGTCTTTTGCAACAGCTTTTCCCAATGCATCTTTTGATTTCTTGACTGTTGGTTCCATGGGTATTGATTGTAGAACCAAGTAAAAGAAAATCTTAGACAACCTCAATCTTTTCTCCGTTTATCCTGACATTGCTTACTGAGCCAGTTGCAAGGATTTTTGTTTTCTTGATGTTGAAGTGAAATCCATACTGAAGGCTGTGTTCTTTGATCTTTATCAGTAAAGGTTTCAAATCCTTTTCACTTTCAGCAAGCAAAGTTGTGTCATCTGGATAATGCAGGTTGTAAATGAGTCTTCCTCCAATCATAAGGCCATGTTCTTATTCATAAAGTCCAGCTTCTTGGATTATTTGCTCAGCATAGACCCTGAAGTGATACAACAAAAAGATACAGCCCTGATGCATACCTTTCTCAGCTTTAAAACAGGGAGGTTTCCTTGTTCTGTTTGAACAATTATCTCTTAATCCATGTACAGATTCCTCATGAGTCCAATTAAGTGCTCTGGTATTCCCATTCTTCACAATGTTATCCATAATTTGTTGTGATCCACACAGTCAAATGACTTTGCATAGTTAATAAGACATAGATAGACATCTTTTTGGTATTCTCTGCTTTTGGCTAATATCCATCTGATGTCAGGAAAGATATCTCTGTTTCCATGCCCTCTTCTGAATCCTGTTTGACTGTCTGGCAGTCCCCTGTCAATATACTGCTGCGTTGATTTTGAATAACCTTGAGCAATATTTTACTTGTGTGAGATATTAATGATATCATTTGATAACTTCCACATTCAGTTGAATCCTCTTTCTTAGGAATAGTCACAAATACAGAACTTTTCTAGTCAGTTGGTCAGATAGCTGTTTTCCAATCTTTTTGGCATTAACAAGTGAGTACCTCCAGTGCTGCATCTGTTTGTTGAAACATCTCAATTGGTATTCCATCAGTTCCTGGAACCTTGTGTTCTGCCAATTCCTTCAAGACAGCTTCCATTTCTTCCTTCAGTACCATTGGTTCCTAATCATATGCAACTTCTTGAAGTGGTTGGTCATCAATTCTTTTTGGTATAATAACTCTGTGTATTCCTTCCATTTTCTTTTGATTTTTTCTGTATTATTTAATATTTTCCCTATAGAATTCTTCACTATTGCCACTCAAGGCTTGAATTTTTTCTTCAATTCCTTAAGCTTGAGAAAAACAGAGGGTGTTCTTTCCTTTTGGTTTTGTACATTTAGCTCTTTGTATATGTCATTATGGGGCTGGGATTTAGCTCAGTTGGTAGAGCGCTGTGCTGCAGTCTCTGAGGTCCTGAATTCAATTCCCAGCACCGCAAAAATGGGAGAAGGACCTGGCAACCCACTCCCAAGGCAATCCCAAAACAATCAGCCATTGAAAACCCTATGAGGGTCGCTATGAGTTGGATATCAACTGGATGGCACCTAACAACAACAATATGTCATTATAATATTTGATTTTGTTTTCTTGATCTGCCCTTTGAAATCTTCTGCTTCATTCTTTATATAACTGGTAAAGAGTTATCTCAGTGACCTTTACCATTTCACAATTTAATATTTTCCCTGTATTCTTGGAAACAGTTTTAAAATTGAAAGGTAATTTTATTTATATCTATTTATCAAATTATATGCTGTAGTTTCTCACTTTGAAAAAATGGGAAGAAAACAAATAAAGAACAAGCAAAGATGAAGAAAAGAAAGGAGTAATTGGTCAAAATTCACATGGTCTATTAAAAGCAGGTTGGGGACCAGAGCAAAAGTCCTGGTTCTGTCCCCTGTGGCACCGTAGAGAGGTACAACCCAGCATGGCCTCCTCGCCTGAGGAGTCCCCCTAGTTGGGCCCTCCACTCAGGTTAAGCTGGGCCCTTGGCTTTATCACAGAAAAGAATTTCAGAATGAGTCAGAGAGAGTGAAACAAAGTTGTATAGTTTATTAAGTACACACTTTAGAACACATAAGGGAACTTGGAGAGAGAGAGACTTCAGGACACAGATATGGGCTTCCCAGAAAAACCAAGAAGAAAAAGTCCCTAGCCATGTGTTCTTTTCAGTTTTCTTTAATCCAGGGCACGCCCAATGCGATGTCAGCCTTGGATGGCCAGCTCTGGGCACTCAGTGTGCCTTGAGCCTCAAGCCCCTAGAAAGGCCCCTGTCATGGGCTAGGGAAGTGCCAATAAGATCAAAAGAAGAAGTTCCATTGTTTAGGTTTAAGAAAAAAAAGTCCTGAGGGAGTTGCCTGAGCATGTCTCAAAGAAGCACAGAATTATAGAGGGGAAAACCAGGTCAAAATCAAAGGTTACATACATTTTTGACACTGAGCATGGCTTATTACTATTTTACCATTTTTATGATTTAAAAATATCTCTCCAAAATAATGTCTCTATGGCAGGCAGTCATCACAGCAGTTTTTTAGTAGTTGTATCAAAGTTCTTAATTCTCAGCTGGCAAGACTCAAAGCAGTTTCTGGGGTGAAATCTCTTTCCCTTTCCATGTCCCCCAAATTTCTCTTATCTTTCTATCCTGCCTCAGTCCAACTGATAGGAATGCTTTGGATGAGCAATGAATGGAACACTGGGCCTGGAGGCAGCTTCTTCCTTATTGTTACTTACAAATGACCTTTAGGTTCGTCTAAAAAAAAGCATTTGCAAAGTCAGTATGATTTGTGCTAGAAGTCAGTAATGGAAATCAATTCTATTTAACCTATAAACAAACCATAAGGGCTACTTTCTAAATTGGATTTTTTCATCTTGAAAGCTTTGAACAAAAAGGTCCATTACAAACTAAAAGCACATTGACCTCACATAATCCAATAAGCTTCTAAGTTTTAATATGATTTCCCAGTTCAGCAAAAGTTCTCCATAATAAAATAATTTTCTACTATCAAAACATGGAAATCATGCTGTCTCTTTTCTTACATTTATCCTCCTGCAATAGCACAGGTCTTCTTTTTTCCTTCTTTCAAAAACTTTTGTTAATTATTGATAAAATAGGATAATATGTTTGAATTTAAAGCTAAACACACAAGACAAAACATGTGGTTTAAAGAAATTTACAAGCTGGGCACTGTGGTGCATGATTGCAATTCCAGCAACTCTGGAGACTAAGGTAAAAGGATTGCAAGTTCGAGGCCAGAAGCAGCCTGCAAAACTCAGGAGACCCTGCAGCCCAGGGGAGAGCATTTGTAAAGTATGTGTGAGGTGCTAGGCTCAACCCCCCAAAAAGAATTTTTTTAAAGGGGCTAGGAATGTGGCTCAGTGGTAGAGCACTTTCCCAGCATGTGCAAGGCCCCAGGTTCAACACCCCAATATTAAAAAAAAAAAAAGGAAAGAAAAGGAAAGGAAGAAAGAAATATACAGCTGACCAGCCAGTACCACATCTATAGGTATAAATCTAATAATTAATTATTACATTAAAAATGTAATAATTATAAATGTAAATAGTTAACTTTGGTGTCTGTTAATTATGCAGAAAAATTAAGGACCATTCCTTTGACAATAATAGTACTATCAAAGAGAAGGAAAGAATAAAGAATGCTTTTATAGGATGTATATTAACATAATCTAACAAATTCTTAAAGAAATGTAATCACCTAGGTACAAATTAAATACTTTCCTAAACTTTAGTTCCTTTTAACCACTGTTTTACCCATTTTTTTTTTTTATTTAAAGAAAAGCCTATTTCCACACAGTACTTCAAAGGGCAGGAAATTCTCTATCAATAATCCCCTTTACACCTGCTGCTCATACACATCAAAGGCTTCAACTATCTATTTGTCTCCCTTCAGAGAGATGATCTTTTCATGCCCCCAAAGAATCTAGACCGTGGGAAAGAAACATGCATTTTACTAGGGAAAATGTAAGTTGTATTTGCCTGTACCTACAATTCCTGCATTTTTCTTTTCCAAGTTGAAAATTTCTAAATCAGAAAATAAGAGGGTGCGGGGAGTAAGATCAAGATGTCAATGAGACTTATCATAGTTTGTTAAATGCCCATGATATTTCTTTCTAACCAGACAGAAACACTTCTCAGGAAAAGCTACTCTTTTTTAAAAAAACAAAACAAAACAAACAAACAAACAAACAAAAAACCCTCACTCCTCTCTTTATAGCATTGAAGCCCAACTTTGTTCAAAAATTAATTTACATCAAATTACTAAGCTGTTTTCAAAACTACTTTTCAGAGAAGCTTGGAGGTTTGATCACTGGGAAAAAAATTGAACAGAAGTTTTAAGAAAAAGTCACTAGAGAGAAAATCTAATATTATTGGAGTCCATTTTTGCAGGTGGAAGAAATATTATTGTTGTTGTTAGGTGCCATCATCCAACTCATAGTGACACTAGGTACAACAGGCGAAACACTATTGTCAGTGCTTCTCTGCTATTCATAGGGTTTTCAATGGCAGATTTATTTTGGGGAGTGGGTTGTCAAGTCCTTTTCCCAAGCCTACAGTATCTGGTGATTCCAGGTGGTCTCCCATCCAAGTACTAGCCAGGCCCAACCCTGCTTAGCTTCCCAAATCTGACGGGGTCAGATGCCACAGTGCTAGGGCTGCGGGCGGAAAAATTATTGTTGTTGTTGTTAGGTGCCTTGGAGTCAGTATTCGACTCATAGCAACCCTCATAGGGTTTTCAATGGCTGATTGTTTTGGGATTGCCTTGGGAGTGGATTGCCACGTCCTTCTCCCATTTTTGCAGTTCTGGGAATTGAACTCCGGACCTCAGAGACTGCAGCGCAGTGCTCTACCAACTGAGCTAAATCCCAGCCTGGAAATATTATTAGTGTTCTAAAATCCAACTATGAGACTGCCCTTTTCCAATTACCCTTGTCTCTCAGATCATTCCTTTTGACCTATTCCCTCTCTCTGATCCTGGAAAATTAATTTCTAATGATCATTGATGTTGCATGCTTTGGTTACCTATTTTTCCAACTATTTAAAAAAATAAACATTCCATATATGTACTAAACTCTTCCTCTGCCTTATGTTTCATCATGAGAAATGATCTTTAGAGCTTTTTAGCCAAGATAAAATATGTTTGGCTTCAATATGGTGCCAGACTTTTTTTTTTTTCCTTAGGTTTGTAAGACCTTAGTGGGCCTCTACTTCCAGGGTCCTGGGTGTATGTGTGTGTGTGTGTGTGTGTGTGTGTGTGTGTGTGTGTGTGTGTGTGTGTGTTTAAGTAAATGCTGAGACATGTAAAACATGTAAGTAAATATTGTTTTTAAGTAAATTTGATTATTTTAAACAATCTTAACTTTCCTCTCACAATTGTGGTTATGGGGAGAAACTCAGTCTCAGGGCTCCACCAATCCAACTTTCCAGTTGCTCAAGGATTGCGTCCCCCCAAACCCAGTATGTTTCTTCAAGAGAGGAAAGAATGTGCTCCAGCAAATTTAAATGTCCTCACTGATTTTCCTCCATCAGGGGCTCAATCCGCCATTTGATGTGCAGAAGGGGACGGCCTTGTCCTCCTGCAGCTGCCGGCACCTTGCCCATGTTCCTATCTTTAGAATGTATCTGCGAGAAACCTGTTCATTTGCATTGGGTGTTTCGTTAGCTCTCTGTGGTAAGGGAAAAGCATTTCAGCGATTCCCTACCCCGGAAATGCGTCTCATCCCTGGCCTGTTATCTTTTCGTATAGAGTGAGGTAAAGAAATGATTTATCCTCTCCGCTGCTCACTCAGCATTGTCTCACAAACTTCCCTTCTAGGCTCTCCATGGGATTTGAAAATTTATATTTCCTTACTTTTGTTTGCTGATTGTATAGAGGATTTTTATCTTCTTGTTTCAAGTTGAGTCTTCCAAGGTAGGATTTCCTTTCTTTGGTAACATCTTGTCCCCTAAGCGTTTTGTTTTTTGTTTTTTGGTTTTTTTAATTTTCCTTGAGTTTGTTCACATGCCATTTCACTTATTTAGTTTCTTTCTTTTTTCATGTATCCTTTAAAAAGGTATTACTTTTTAGCCTATCTACTATTTTCTTCTTCTTTTTTTTTATTTCCTTGGAATGGCAAACTAGTGCTTCTCTGTCTCCCCTGACTGTCTTTCTTTCACTATTATTTAAAGAGAACTAAAAGGTGAAGTCGGATATCCATCCCAAGGGCTCCTATTGTTTTGTTTCTAAAAGCACTGCTGGAGGAATTTAAACCCATACTGAATAGCTACCCTAAAGTTAGAATCTCCTATTTTCGCCCACCTAGGAGTCATTTGTCCTTTGGGGTATAAGCTTAGCTCTGTTCAGGTGAAACAAAATATATGTTGGGGGAACAAAAGAACAAATTACTCCCTCTTTCACTAGGTCCCCACCTACTTAATCACCAGCAAGACAGGCACTCAGTGCAACATACACGCCTGCCTAAGTGTCCAGGGTGTGTGTGTAAGTACCTATTTATACGAATTTATATAATTTGTGTAAGAATAAAGGAAAATCGATCAATGTCATTGACCAAAATGTAGCATTTAAAGTTAAATTCAGTTTCAATAAAATATAAGAACTATATCTGCAAGATATTTTCCAAGTTGCAATTGGTGGTTCACAGTTTGAAAAACAATAATATAATAAAATTCCAAATCAATAAAGGAATTGGGATTGTGTGGCCTGGGATTTATTGTAAATAAATTTGGTTTGTGCTTGGTTAATTCAGTTGTTGTTTTAAAGTTTCTCTTAAATAAGAACATTTTCTTTTTTAAAAAATCGGCCAATTTAAACACTAATTGGCATTAGCCAAAGAGAACTGCATTGTCCAAAGATGTATGGGACATCAGTTTATGAGATGATTCCTAGTATGTAATAAAGAGACAGAACCAGGTGGGTGTGGTGGCGCATGTCTGTAATCCCAGCGGCTTGGGAGGCGGAGCCAGGAAGATTGCAAATTCGAGACTAGAGGAAGTCTATGTAATTTAGTGAGACCCTGTCTCAGGAAGTAAGGAAAAAAAATAAAAGGGCTGGGGGTGCAGCTCAGTGGTCCAGCACTTGCAAAGCATGCAGGCGTGAGGCCCCGGGATCAACCCCCAGTACCACAAAAAAAAAAAAAAAAAAAAAAGAGACAGAACCAGAGGTACCTAAAAAAAGTTTTAAAAATTATAGCAAAGGTTTACCTGAATTGCCTTGTTTCAGAATTTCTAGCTTTCATGATTTTGTCAGATATTTTTCTATGTAGACACTTTTGAGGCTTTGTACCACAATCTAAATGTACTTTAAAAGAAAAAGAATATGTGTGCCAGATGACCTCTCCACGCCTTGCACCTCCCTCCAGGCATTCAGTTCAGCTTTCAAATGTTTTGAAGTAACAGAGAAAGCACACCAGCAGCCTCTGCATACTTAATGTGACCACAGAATTTATTACTAATTAAGGTACTTTTGGTAGCAAAGGGATTGTGTCATATACACGTTTCATATTGCTAGTCTTCAGAATCATTTTAGCATCTATCTCAGTATCATCCCAAGGAGACAGTGTCCCTATCATTTATTTAATCATGTCTCGCCAGCATTTGTTTTTTTTTAAGCTGTATATAAATTCTTGCTATTTTAAAGTATGGTTTGCAGATCAGTAGCATGGCTATCATGTGAAAGTTTGTGACCAATGCAGAGTTACAAGCCTCGCTGTAGACCTACTGAATCTGCTTTTGAAAAACAATCTCCAAGGGATGCGCATCAAAGTTGGAGAAGGACAGAGTTAGTCCACTTATAAATAACACTGCTGTGAACATCTTTGTGCACATATATTTCCACTGCTTGGTCATATTCAATTTCCAGAAGGAAGATTATGAATTCAAATGACTTGGAGATCTTTGTGCCTGCCAGAATTTCAGGAGCTGGAGAGAGAGCAGAGGCCAAATGCTGTAACCTGGGGTTGGGTCCAGTTAGTGCCATCTGTTGGCTAGTAGATTGTGACTGGCCCTTTGGGGCCTTCTGCCTTTAAAAGCCCTATAATTTAGAGTACAAGCCTCATATTCCCATCTGGAGGCTGAGCAAGAGAGAAAAATAACTTTCTGTTCCATCTCTCTGCCCCATAGGCTCCCAGAGCTTCTTGCAGTGCCCATCAGATTGCAAGGTTGACAACTCCTAAATATTCCAGATACAGGCCAGAAACCTCCTTAAATTTCATGTCTAGGGAATTCATTCCTGACTTTCTCTGAGTCATGAAGAGAAAGAAATGCTTCTTTCAGGGGCCTTTAGATTCACCTTCCAAGCCACAGTAACTCTAGCTTTGTTCTGGCATCCATAACCCAAAGGCTCACTGTGCTGCTGCTTCCTTGAAGGTTCCCTAATTCTCCTTCTCTTCCCAGAAGCTGAAGATATTTTCTTTTACAGATAATCTCAGCCTTTAGGGGTCTTTAATTCCAATGCTGTGCCATCCTCATTGGGTTCCAACATGTTATCCAGACTTTGCTCTGCTCTTCTCCCCCCTGAATCTCTGGTTTTTTAGCTGGCCTCTCAGTTGCTGTTTTTCTTGGGAGTCAGTCACATTCTGAGGTTTATGATATGCTTTCCTGATAGTGATATTGTCCAGATCCTCAGTTTGTTTCTTAGCATTCTTAAGCTTGCCCATCAAAACTGCCACACATCAGGCCTGCTTATCTGTGTGCCTGTCTGGAGCAGTCTGGCAACTTCATCCTGTTGGTTTTGCCTTCATTCCGGGATGATGGCAAATGGACATCTGGATTTGTCTTAAGATTACTGGAATATCAATATCCATCCTGACAGACTTGACTAGATCTCTAACATGCCTTTATAATTTCTTATGAAGAGATTTTCCCCAACTGAATTGCTTTCATTTGTCCATCAGTGACAGGGCTTAATGTAATCTCGTGGAAAAATGAAGAGTCCTTTCTGTCATCTACCATTCTTTATGAGATCCAACCTGTAAGTCCTATTTTATGTTTAAATAGTCAGCTTTTTTTAAACCATCAGTTTCTTTACTTCTTGTGTGCACAAGTCCTTCTCCCATTGAAGAGTAGATCTATGCCTCTGCTTCTCTGAGTCTGCGCTTGCCTGTGATGCCATGACCAATAGATTATAGCAGAAGTAAAGCTAAGTCTTAAAAAGGCTTACAGCTTTTTCACAGCTCCCTTAGAATGTTCACTCTTTGGGAATCCAGCCACAATATAAGAATTCAAACTATCCCAAGACCACCATGCCACGAGGAAGTCTATGTTATCCACATAGAGTAGCCATGTTGACAGAAATATGATCAATAAGCCCTCAGTTATCCTAGCCCACATGCAGTGAAGAAACCTTTTAAGGATCCTAGCACTGAGGTTGTAGCTTACTGGTAGAATAGTTGCCTATCATGTGTGAGGCCCTAAATTTAATCCCCAGCAACGCATACACACACACACACACACACACACACACACACACACACACACACACACACAGAGGCAAGTCTCCAACTTCTGCCTCTATCTAACTGCAATTATGTGAGGGACCTCAAAATAAGAAACTTCCTGCTGAACCCTTAATCCCCAGAACCATGAAAGTCAATATCAACTTCTTGTTGCAAACCACCAAGCTTTGGGTACAGTTTGTTCTGAAGCACTTGTTGTTGTTGTTGTTGTTGTTAGGTGCCGTCGAGTCGGTATCCGACTCATAGCGACCCTCATAGGGTTTTCAATGGCTGGCTGTTTCGGGATTGCCTTGGGAGTGGATTGCTAGGCCCTTCTCCCATTTTTGCGGTGCTGGGAATCGAACTCAGGACCTCAGAGACTGCAGCACAGCACTCTACCAACTGAGCTAAATCCCAGCCCTCTGAAGCACTAGATACTGAAATATCAAATCTGTCTTTTTTTGTAAGGACACTTCTCATATCCGAAGTGTGCATCTATGATTATGTTACAGGTCTTGAAGTTCTGCTTCAACTTGCTTTTAGAGAATATAGCATGCTCAGTTACTTTGGAAAGGGTAAAGTAGATGCTTTGCCTGCAGCTGTAGCCCTGTGGCATCTGATCCTGTCAGATCTTGGAAGCTAAGCAGGGTTGGAGCTGGTTAGTACTTGGATGGGAGACCTCCTGGGAACACCGGGTGCTGCAGGCTTGGGAGAAGGACCCAGCAACCCACTCCCAAAATTCAATCTGCCATTGAAAACCCTATGAACAGCAGAGAAGCACTGACAATAGTGTTCCCCCTGTTGCATAGGGTCGCTATGAGTTGGATACTGACTCTATGGCACCTACCAACAGCGACAAAGTGGATGCTTTCTTTGCAAACAAAGTGGCTTAGATGTGCTATTTTCCAGAGCTGTATATAATGACAGCCATGAGTTCAGTGTTGATAAGACTAGCTATGTGATAGGAATTTATTTATGGAGAGTCTAACTTCTTAATAGGCAATAATCATAGAAAGGTATTGGAAGAAAGGACCTTGTATAGAAATCACCTAGTTTAACCTTATATAGCAGGGTGCCAAAAATTGTACACACGTTTTAAGAGATGTTATCTGTGTTACTTTTCAAAGTTGAATTGAATGATGGTAGCAATGTGTAGTATGATGTTTGCTCAAAAGATGATGTTGATAAAATGAATGCTGGCACCATCATGTGACAGGCATGACAGTGAAAGAAAATGACAGAAGCACAGTTGTGGGGAGTGCAAGACAATTTTGAAGTGGCATTTGAAATTTGAGAACATTGTAGAAGTGCAACAATGGAGGCCTGAGTATGCAACAGAACCTCCAATATACCTAACGATTGCACACTTTTGCAATAAGTTTAAGAGGCATTGTACTGTGTGGTGTGCATGAGTAAAGATCTGGGAGGACTCACACAGCAACAAGCCCTGCTTTTCCTGCTGTGGTAACCACACTGAGCACTTCTTGTAATTGCAGAAGTCAAACATGACTTGCATTCACCTTTTAGTATTAGGATATATTGAGTATTATAATTGTAACACCTTTTTTCCCCTTAAGACGTATATACATTTTTTGGCATCCTCTGGATATGCATATACACACACACACACACACACACACACACACACACACGCACACACACCACACAGACAAACTGTCTTTCCCAGTTCAGAGCTGCTTGGTAGTCATGCTAGGACAAGAATCTTGGTCTCCTGGCCCAGGGGCAGCTTCTTGTACCAGACCCCTTTGGCTCATGGGGGCTGAGGCAATCTGAATGCAATCTTGCCTTATCTTCCCTTCCATTTATTATGTATTTTCTGTGTGCTACTACCTTGTGCAATGGAGCAAACATAGTAGTCCCCCTTTATCTGAGATTTTGCTTTCTATAGTATCAGCCATGGTCCAAAAATATGAAATGGAAAATCCCAGTCATGCACAACTCCTAAGTTTTAAATTACTTTTATTTTAGCATATTATAATTGTTCTATTTTGTGTTATTGTCATTAATATCTTACTGTGCTTAATTTATAAATTAAACTTTATTGTAGGTATGTATGTATGGGAAAAACATAGTATATATAAAGTTTGGTGCTATCTACCATTTTAGGCACCCATTGAGAGTCCTGTGGACGAGAAGGGACTACTGGACCTACTCATATGATCACCAGGAATTTATGGAAATTATTTGGCACTTGCTATACACTCAATAAATGGTAAGTACCTTCTTCAAGAGCCTAGTAAAACAAAATCTTTGGAGAGCCATCTCAAGGGCCTTTAAATTGAAAGAATTTCCCCACAAACAATACCCCAGGTATGAGAAATCCATCACTGGGGAGGACTACAGAAGGGAATTCAACATCCACCCAAGTTCTAACCCAGACAAGTAGACATTTAAACGACCTGTGAGAAAAGAAAGGAGCGGTTGTGGATAATTAGCACGAGTGCATGGAATAACTCACCCTCCTGCAAAGGGAAGCAGACAGGGCTGAGTCAGCTCTGGACACAAGAATTCGAAGAGAGCAGGCCTGGATGTCTGGAGTTCTTTCTGTCAACTTTTTATAAAAATAAGTACCTCTAGCTGTCTGTCTGTCTGCTGAGGAGATGATCCATCACCCAGCCTGTGAAAGTAGCTTTCCTTGAGCCCGTCTCTCCAGACTTCTGTTGTGGTTACATGTCTCACTGTGGTTATCCCTATGTCTGCTTCTCTGTCTCCCTTGTATCGTATGTGCTGTGTGTGTAAAACTCTTTATGTGGAGTCTGGGAATGGTTTTTAATACATTCCGAGCAATAAACCAGAACCTCTACCTTTAATACCTGCTTCTGCCATTTCTCATCAATGGGGCTGCAAACACATGTGGGAAGCAGCCGCCCGTGACGGGTCGGGGCCCCACCGAGCAAAGAGAAGCAGATGGAGAGAAAAGGGAGCTATTGTGCTGAACACCTGTCCAGCCATCAGGAGCGAAAGATGAGGTGTTCTCAGGGCCCTGAGGTACAATGGACAGAGCCCTGGATGTGGCCACAGTAAACAAGGGGCGTCACAGGTGTAAGGATCAGAATGATTTCATATGGTGAGCACAGAAATCATTTTCACTAGTTTTTTTTTTTTTCTTTTTCCCGCACTGAATTCTAAGGTGAAATTATTTGAAAGCTTTTAGGAGATGCCTTTAGTGGTAGACAGATGGGGTCAAATTCCAGGTCTGCCACTGGTTAGCTTTAAGATTTGTGGTAAGCTGTTTGGCTTTGAGCTACAATTTCCTCACTCCCAAATGGAGATGATAATAATGCCTGCTTTTCAGGTAGGTTGTAAAGAGGATTATGGCAGTAGTGTAAATAAAGTGCCCATCACTATCCTGGAGTGTTGCAGATATTCCATAAATTATACATGAATTATTTATGTTGATAATGATTTTTTAAAGGGTGAGGGAATGTTGCAGAGTGAATAAAACTAGTTTCCTTGTTGGCCTAAATCTTCAACCCCAAACTTAAAGTGTTCCAGAATCTTACTGTACCTATTAAGTGAAGATCATTCAAAGATTTGGAGAGTCTTCACACTGGGTCTAGCAGACCCCCCTTTTCCCTGGGCTATCAAGGTGTCTTGTTCCAGAAGATGTGAGGAACCTTAGGATTTTAGTATGAGGGTCAGGATTAGTCTGACTCTGTTTACAAGACAAACATAGGTTGTTTTTTTTCCCCTTAAACTTGTTGGAAATTTTCCTGAGCTACTCCTCAAAGGGGCACATTACAAACATCTATTACTATTGTTTGTGCTTTAAAAATGTTATTGTTCTGTTTAAAGAGTAAAAAGGAACTTCTAGTCCTGTGTTTTGCTAAGAATTTTGTAATAAATATAATAGCGAATTGCGTTTAGAGACTCAACTAACAATAAAAAAGAGAAGCAACAATTTGTCAAGTACCTTCTAGCTACCAGGCACTTGGCCCTCCTCTGAGTTGGGTATTGCCCTCTTCTCTTACAGAGAGATCGGAGGCTCCAGGAGAATGAGCATCTCGCTGCAAACCCTGCTGGTGACTGGTGAAGTTGACTTCACAGCCTCTGCTTTGTCCAGTCCTCTTTACTGCCTCCAAGCTCAGCTTTTTCCACATGCCTTTCAAGAGGCCCCAAGAGGAACTTGGCCCAAAGTGTTTCGGTGCTGTTGAGAGCCTACGAGCTGTCCTTGCTCTCTTTGGAGTTTTTGGAGTGACCCTGCCGCTTTACCATGGGTCCAAACGATAGAAACCCTCTGCATATGTCAGTTGTTACAAGATGCTGAGTGTGAAACTTTTAATCAAGTATTTCAGGGAAAGGCCACATCTGGAAACAGTTATCCAGATGTTATAAACCACTTTGGCCAGCAGTTGGCAGACTGCTGTCCAGGTGATGAGTACAGGACACCTCCCTCCATATGTGCAAGACTGTCTGGAGGGACCTAGAGCTGGAAACTTGTAACTACTGTGTTACATTCTTCCCTGGAAGTGACACCAGGGACCCCTGTCACACGCTTCCAAGACCAAGTGTGTCCTGATGACTCAGAAGACTCTCCAGGCTGAAGAACAATTGGTTTGTTTTCTTCATGATCCCTAGCACTGCACCAAAAAGAGAGATGGGGGTGGGCTGCACCGTGGGTACACCCTTGGCACCTGCCCCTATAGTCTGAAGTTAGGAGTTTGTTCATATCTGTTTATAGGTTGCTTTCCTTTCCACTAAGGGGGAGGAGGCGAGAGAGAGAGAGAGAGAGAGAGAGAGAGAGAGAGAGAGAGAGGGAGAGGGAGAGGTATATGCATGTGTGCAAGAGAGCTCTGAATCCCAGTAGAATCAAACAAAAGGATACTACTGGGAAATAAAGGGTTGGGGCAGGGCCTCTGCCACAAAGCTGAGATTTTGTAAGAACCATGGCACACTCTGGAAGCGATAGGGCCCCCAGTCATTCACACAACTCCATTATACGACAACAATGACACTGGTAACGGATTTCTAATGAAAGCTCTTTCATTTGATCCAAATCACATGGGCTTTGGTTTTGGTCCTAATATCCACTGCTCCCATTAGCTCCATCTATTAACAGGGAAGCAAAGCAGCATGAGGCAAAACAACTAAAAAGCATAGATGTGGAATGAAAATTATTTGTGTTAGAATTCATTTCTTTCTACCTGTGTAATGGGGTATGAGTTAACCTTAACTGAGGCTAAACCTTAGTTAACCGTAGCCTAAATTTTCTTTTTTTGAAATATAGTAATAATGTAGGGCTGGGGATGTAGCTTAGTGGTGGAGTGCTTGCCTAGTGTTTGCAAGGCCCTGGGATGACCCTCCAGAATTGCCCCCCCCGAAAAAAAAATAAGGCAGAAAGAAATAGGTGAAATTAATAAAAAGCAGAGCATGATGGTTGTTGTTAGAAGCCATCAAGTCGTGTCTGACTCATAGCGACTCTCATAGGGTTTTCAATGGTTGACTGTTTCAGGATTGCCTCAAGAGTGGATTACCACTTCCTTCTCTTTTGCAGTGCTGAGAATCCAACCTGGTATCTCAGAGACTTCAGAGTGACGCTCTACCAACTGAGCTAAATCCCAGCCTGAGCATCGTGGTACACACCAGTAATTCCAGCACTCGGGAGGATCGAAAGTTTGAGGGCAGTCTGGGCTGTGTATTGAGACTCTGTATCAAAACAAAAACAAAAACAAAAAAACCTCAACTAATGTTAACAACACACTTCACAGACTATCTGTAAGGATCTACAGAAATGATGTATGCAAAACACATAGCACTTAGCCTGCTCTAAGGGCTCAATTGGGCTGAGGTTTAGCTCCGTTGGTAAAGTACTTGTTCTGCACTCTCTGAGACCTGGGTTCAGTCTCTAACACCACATAAATGGGAGAAGAACCTGGTAGCCCACTCCTGAAACAATCAGCCATTGAAAACCCTATGAATAGCAGAGAAACACTGACAGTGCCAGGCAAGGCACAATGTCAGGAAGTGTTTTGTCCCGTTGCATATAGGATCGCTATGATTCAGACTAGACTCAAGGCACTTAACAACAACAACAAGGTGGTGATGGGTGCTGCTGATCATTTGTTCTAAGAAAATGACATCTTCCTGTTAGCTGGAGGGCCACCCAGCCTCCATTTGGGGAATGGTAGAAGTTGGAAACACTTGTGCTGAAACTCAAACAATGGGCTAGTGATTAGGGCCAGAGAAGGGAAAGACTGACCGGGAGGGCTGAGAGCTGGCTGAGGCCAGCGGCACTCACACTAGCAGACTCCACTTGTCATGTGGCCCAACCAGCTGGATCCAAAAACCCAGCCTCTCCACAGGAATCTCACACATGCAAATGAAGATTTTGTTGGTCCTAGTAAAATAACCTCTAGTTTAGTCTGAACAGTCCCTGCGTTTGAGAGCCAAAGTCCCCAAGATGGGCCAAATTGACTGCACAATTGCTCTAGTCTGAACCCAGCCTCAGGAACCACAGAGGGAACAGTTTTGAACCTTCCAGTCCTGGAGGATGCTCCCAGCATTGCTGCTGAGTGAGCAAGCTCTTCACTTATTTCTGTGCAGAGTGAGCCAGGCAGCACTTAGGCCTAAGAAACAAAAGGGAACTTACATTATTTCCCATCTTTTAATATACATCCAAGCAAAAATGTCAGTGTAACCTTTAAGAATGAGAACCTGTGGTCTATAAAGCCAGCAGGAGCGTTTCAAGGTGCACCCATTTATACATTTTTCTTATTGTGTTCAACATGTTGGGTCTCCTTTATATGTCTGTAATTATTTACTTACCTCCTTGAAAAGGTTTTTAGTTAAAAAAAATTTTTTTTTTCAGGACAGTGAAATAATTAAGCTTTTGGAAAGATTTAACATAGTTTTGCTTTGTTTTATCCAGTACATCTGGATTATTTTGGCTCTAGGCAATGATCCATTAACATCACACAAAAAACTGTTGTCTTCAAACTGTATTATTGACTAAAATCTCTACTTTCTCTCTGTTTGATACAGAGAAGACTTATCCTTATTTTTACCTCTTGAATGGTTCCTTTGTACTGACTTCTTTCTTTCTTCTCTCACAACTGTGGGACTATCTTAAGGGACCGAAGAAGTTATTGATCTTCTTCCCCCATCTCAATGCTCCTGACTACAGAACTTTTAGTGTCCCTATTGCTTCACTTGTCACCTGTATTCAGGTTCCATTCAGGGAGTCATGCTAAGAAAACAAGAAAGAGATCTCTGCATCAAAAACACCGAACTTAGTGAGCCCACAAGCTGTCCAAAGAGAAAAGTCCAGCAGATTCATTTCTGCCAGTCCACACACAGTCCCCAGCAAAGACTTTATTCACCTTTCTCTTGAGTGTAATTATGCCTCCTGTTTTAATATCATGGGTCCTACCTGCTTGCTGGGGCTGGGATTTAGCTCAGTTGGTAGAGCGCCACTCTGAAGTCTCTGAGGTCCTGAGTTTGATTCCTAGCACCACAAAAAATGGGAGAAGGATGTGGCAACCCACTACCAAGGCAATCCTGAAACAATCAGCCATTGAAAACCCTAGGAGGGTCGGACAGGACTTGATGGCACCTAAGAAAGACCTGCTTGCTAGAGAGGCTGATAAAGCAGGTCTTTTTTTTCTGACTTTTTTTTTTTAAGCTTATGGGGTCTTCCATTTCATGCCTCTGTTTATCCAAGTTTTATTTACCATTGGAGGATCATGTGGACATGAAGACAGTTTCAGAGGTGACCCATGAAGACAGTAACATTAGGGAGCCTATGGCGATGCTTTACTGTCAAGGACACAGGAATCTCATTGTGTGAGACTCAAGTCAGAGTCAGCCTTCTTGCTCTTGACTTAAGGAGAGATTCAGGTGGAGAATTGGATGGGTTCTGTCCAAGCTACCATGGAGCTAGGAGCTGGAAAAATGTCCATTGTATCCCTTCCTCCCCTGGATGATGACAGCTGGGAAGCAAATTTCTTTTATAATAAAAGTGCAAGTGAAAATTCTCAATGTCTGAATATCCTTAAGTATCATTTGCTTGCCAGTAATAAATGAGTCTCATCTGTGTCCAACCTTTAGCCTCCCTTCACAAAGCCCATCTTCTATCATTCTGGAAACTCTCATAGACAGTCTGTCCTGCCTGGGCTAATAATTTGACACATTTCATCTGGATATACATTCTAGATGTACATATAGATTGTTCTATCAGTAACTTCCTCTTCCTCCTCCTCTTCTTTTACTTCTTCTTCATTTTTGTCCTTGTTTTCTTCTTCAACAAGGTCTCCCTATGTAGCCCAGCTGGCCTCAAACTCTCAATCTTCCTGTGTCTACCTCCTGACTTCTGATTATAGGTGCACAACACCGTGACCAGCTTTGTCCTCTTCTTTGCCACTTGCCATGTACTGTGAACTTTCTCCAATGGGTTAGATATGTTTTTTAATGGTTATATGGCATCCTAGCAGTTGGATGGTTTATTTAGCTAGTCTTCTATTATTGTAAATTACTCTGAGTAAGAAATAATTCTGTGGTGAATGTCCTCATCCACATCTCTAATTATTGTCCTGAAATTGGCCAGAAAGTATGCTCACCATAAAAGGTAAATGTTGTTGCTGTTATTGTTATTATTATTATTGCAGTACTGGTGGGTACACATGTTTTGCAAGTGCTCTACCATTGAGCTACCCCCTCAGCCCATTTTTCATCTTTTTATTTTTAGACAGGGTCTCATTAAGTTATTCAGGCTGCCTCTGGTCTCAAACTACCTCTGCCTCCTGAGTCCCTGGAATTAGAGGTGTGTGCCACTGGGCCCAGCTTTGATGTTGTTATTATTATAAATAAATAATGAAAATGATATGAAATACTATTAAACATTAGGCCAGTGGGTAACAATTTCTATGGAGAGATCTCTTAAAAACAAAAAAGATAACATAGCCTTGAAAAAATATATTTTAAGGAATAAAAACCTTTCCAAATTTATCAATACAAAAGACCAATTTTGCATTTTTCAAACTTCTTTACAATCTGACATTTTGCTTTCTGAAACTTAAATTAGATACGGAATTCTTTTGTGCAAATTGCAGGCATCTGTTTTGCTTTCTAAAATTTAGATTAGATACAGTATTTTTCTGTGGAAATTGTAGGGATCTGTTTAAATAATATATGAGTTATTTATTAGTGATACTTACCAAAAAGTCAAGTAAGGTCTGACACATATTCTGTACTTTATCTGAAAGTTCAGTGTTCTAAAAGTTGTTAATTCTCTACTGGAGAGCTATTTTAAAGTTCTAGTGGTCCATAAAGGAGTAAGTGGAATGTATGACTTGTATCCTTCACTAGATTTTAAGAGAAAGGTGTTGTCACCAATATATTTTGACCAAATGCCTTATTAAAGACACCACCAAGAATGGAGCTTGGAAGCAAGGGTAGCCCAGCTGCCGCTGGCAGCTCCATCACCCTGTACTTTAATAATTCATTGGCCACATGATGAAGTAGTTCATGTTCCAGACTGTGCCTCCTGGTATCTAGATTTTTATAGGTGTTTTGACTGAGGTGTAGAAGAGGCATTTTTTTGGCTGCTGATTTCTGTTCCAGATTGTGGGATGTGAATAATTTGGTAAATTAGCATCAATGGGTTAGACTGTTCTTTGTTACCAAGGGCCCCTGGGCTGCCTGTTCCACTGGATGCTCACATTAATTTGCAACCACAGTTGAGTGGCTGCTGGGCCCATACGCCCCGGTTAAATTTCCCTTTGCACGTTTCCCCCCAATTTTGGATATTCAGGTAGCCACGAAAGTCTGAGGCAGCTCTCTTTTGCATTCATAATTCTAGCCAAACCTAGAGCTTCCAAAACTAATATCAGGCAGGAAAGAGCCAAACCTTAGTGCTTTTGTGGCTTTTCTTTTTTTTTCCTAGGGCCAGCTTTCGGCCATGTTTCCAATGATCAGTCTGTCCTCCTAGTTATATACTAAATGCTTAAACTGTGTGTGCTACAAATGATGTTTTTCTAGCCTGTCCATATAGCCTATTAAACCGGAGTTGGCAGTTTTCCATCCCTTAGGAGAAGAATTTGGCATAAATAATATTGTCATTTGTGCAGGCTAGACATGGTTTGAAGAAGTGACCTTGTATAAATATTGTCTGAGGTATGACTGAGCTAAATTATATGACAGGGAGCTAGTACAGTCTGGGCTCTGGGCCCTCCTGGTAATGAAGTTGCTTTTGTAGCAATGGAACCATCTGAATTGAAAATGTAATCAAATGCATCAGAGGTTGTTAAAAACATAGGAACCCGCTTATTTATAAATCCCCGAGGCCCAGAGGATGGCAGAACAGTGCTGGGACCTCTTTGTTGTTCAGATGGCTTTGTCTTTTTAAGAGGCAAGATGTCCTAGAAAGTGTCTTTGTCCTTGCCACAGAACTTCCCTCAGTGCTGAGACTGCTAACCAGGCCAAGAGTTTGTTGATTTCCCCACCCACGTTTGGGGTCAGCAGCTGGCACTGAGCACTGAGTCCTGGGTATTGCTGGGCTGTTTGTGGTTAACCTGGTGTATTGGTAGCATAGTACAGTCCCCCTACAAGACAGTTACTTTCCACTTCTCTTTCAACATCCTAATTTAGGATTTCATTTCCTCTTTCCTGTTCTGTGTTGCTCTACCGGTCTCCTAAATATTCAGGACCCCTTTCCTTCACTTTCTCTTCCTTCTATTAATTGACTTGCCAGATTTGTCTTTCAAAAGCATGATTTTGTTTTCAAGTCTATTTATCCATCCATTCAACAAATATTTATTGACTGCCAACTGTGTGTCAAGCATTTTGCTTCCTACCATAATAAAATTTACAGGCTAGCTGGGGAGACAGGTATTTGACAAACAACCACATCACTGAGTTATAAACTAGTAGGAGTGCTCTGTAAGAAGCAGGAAACAAAGGAAGCTCACTCAGAGGGAAGAGTTTCAGTGTGAAGCATGTATGGGGCTTAACTAGATAAAGGAGGGTTTGGGCAATGGGGACAGGCTGGGGGGAGTGGGGTATTTTCCAAAGGAAGGGGAGGGTCATAGTAAGGGGAAGTGTGGTGCCATCCGAGGAATGCAAAGGAGGCCAGTGTGGCTGGGGCAGAGTGTGAGGGCCACACCAGGAGGGCTACATATGCTATGTTCAGAATCCTGGTCTGTGTTCCACCAGCAGAGAGGAGTCAGTCAAGAGTGTTTAAGCAAGACTGCAATTTGATCAGATTTATATTTTGGAAACACCACTTAGGCTGCAGTGGGAAAAAGTGATTGAAAGCAGCCAAAGTGATCAGGTAGGAGGAGTCATGGTGAATCCAAGTGTCAGCACTGAAGTTGAGAAATAGACAGGTTTGAGCTTTGTATATATGGGGAGAAAATCACAGGATCTAAAGGATCTAATGATGAATTGTAGCTGAGGAAGAAGGGGTAGGGAATTGTCAATCTAACCATGTGAAAACATCAGACAAATAAAAATTTGGGGAAATTGTACAAAATAAACTGACCAGTACTCTTTAAGAGAGTCAAGGTCATGAAAGATAATGAATGATGGAGAAACTTGTCACATTTAGAAGAAACTAAAAAGACATGGGGCTGGAATTTAGCTCTGTTGGTAGAGCACTGCGCTGTAGTCTCTGAGGTCCTGAGTTCAATTCCCAGCACTGCAAAAATGGGAAGGACCTGGCAATCCACTTCCAAGGCAATCCCGAAGCAGTCAGCCATTGAAAACCCTATGAGGGTCGCTATGAGTCCGATACGGACTCGATAGAACCTAACAACAACAACAACAAAACGACATGGGGCAGGTGTTTAGCTCAGCTTGTAGAATGCCACTCTGTGCTCTCTGAGGTCCTGGGTTCCATCCCTACCTCTGCAAAAATGGGAGAAGGATATGGCAGCTCACTCTTGAAACAATCCTGAAAACAATCAGCCACTGAAAACCCCATGAGGGTTGCAGAGCCCGACCCAACTCGATGGCACCTAACAACAACGAAAGGACAGGACAACTAATGTAATGTGGGAACCTGGACTGGATCTTGGAATAGACAAAGGGTAGTAGTGAGAAAACTGTTAAAATGCAAATAAAAACTATAATTAATAGTATTGTACCAATGTTATTTTGTTGGTTTTGATCATTATACTATGGTTATATAAAATGTAGCCTGCAGCTGTAGCCCTGTGGCATCCGATCCCCGCAGATCTCAGAAGCTAAGCAGGGTCGGGCTTGGTTAGTACCTGGGTGGGAGACTGCCTGGGAACACCAGAAGCTGTAGGCTTGGGGAAAGGACCTGGCAACCCCCTCCCAAAAATCAATCTGCCATTGAAAACCCTATGAACAGCAGAGAAGCACTGACAATCGTGTTTCCCCTGTTGTACAGAGGGTCGCTATGAGTCGGATACCGACTCGATGGCACTTAACAACAACAACAATATAAAATGTTACCATTAAGGAAGGCTTGTTTATCAAGAGTAGAGGAATGTTCTGTTTTATTTTGTGTACCTTGTCTGTGAGTCTAGAATTCTTCCAGGGGAAAAGCTAAAGAAAATTAAGTTTACAGCATTTAGGAATGTGCCCCTAAGGATGTGGGATGTGGCTATCCTCATGTCCAGGCATCCAGCTAACCCAGAGATGCTGCTGAAGTCTGTAAGGCCACCTTACAGGGATTTTCGTCTGTGTTAAGGAGTTTGGACTTTTCTCTAAGAGCCAGTGAAGGATTAGGCAGGGTAGTGGGAGGAAGATGAGAAAATAGACATGTTTGTCTTAGGCAAACAGAGACAAGAAAACAGAATAAATACTGGGTTAGGCCAGATTCAGGCAAACACCCAGTTACTCTCAATTATTCATCCTGTTCTCCAAACAGAATTGACCATGAGTTAGTTCATGACTCACAAGGGTGTTAGCACATTGTAACGTCTGGCTGGGAAGATTGCTCAAATCCCAAAGGATTATCCTTGAGGAGCCTTGCAGCATCCTGTTTTCTCCTAAAGTTCAGGCGCAATTGTGGAGATTTTAAGCTTGTAGGCCTGAAAGGTAAGTTGTATGTGCATTATACGTATCAACTCTCCCTATCTGGAAGGATTCCAGAACAAAGATTACAGCTGGATTTAGATGGCAACTTGTAGCGTGAGGGGAAATGCCCACAATGGGTGAGTAGAAGGAACAGCTCCCCCATACCCTCCTCAGCCAACTCGGCCAAGGGGGAGGGGAATATCCACGACTTCATCACAGTACAGTGCCCAAGGCCGTTAGAGATGGTGACTGGGAAATGCTCATTGTAAAATTATGTATGAAATATTGGCTTTGTGGAAATTGCACAAGAAGTTCATAAAGAAGACAGAAGAGTTCCTTGAAGCTGGGGAGTCTGTCGCCTTGCCCGGAGAAGGGGTGAACCATTAAAAACCATGTGCCCTTTAACCTCCCTACTGTCCCAAGGTGCCTGCAGCTGTAGCCCTGTGGCATCCGATCCCATCAGATCTCGGAAGCTAAGCAGGGTCGGGCCTGGTTAGTACCTGGATGGGACACCGCCTGGGAACACCAGAAGTTGTAGGCTTGGGAGAAGGACCTGGCAACCCCCTCCGAAAAATCAATCTGCCGTTGGAAACTCTATGAACAGCAGAGAAGCACTGACAATAGTGTTTACTCTGTTGTACACAGGGTCGCTATGAGTCTGATACTGATTGGACGGCACCTAACAACAACAACAACTGTCCCAAGGGGAACAAGCCAAGTATCAGGGAGTATGTTTAAATTTTTTTAATTTAAATTTTTTTTTAGAATTTATTAATTGTTCAAAGTAATGGGTTGCATTGTGACATTTTCATATGTTGTTGTTGTTGTTGTTAGGTGCCGTCGAGTCGGTATCCGACTCATAGCGACCCTCTGTACAACAGGGGAAACATGATTGTCAGTGCTTCTCTGCTGTTCATAGGGGTTTCAATGGCAGATTGATTTTTGGGAGGGGGTTGCCAGGTCCTTCTCCCAAGCCTACAGCTTCTGGTGTTCCCAGGCGGTCTCCCATCCAGGTACTAACCAGGCCCGACCCTGCTTAGCTTCTGAGATCTGACGGGATCGGATGCCACAGGGCTACAGCTGCAGGCAGGCATATAATATACTTTGATCATATTCACCCTACAAGGTACCCTCTCTTATCTACTTCCCCAGCTGTCCTGACCCCTTCCTCTTCACGGAGTCTTAACCCAGGAGTCTGGAGGATGTTTGCCTCCCTAGTCTGACCTACCTCATTGCCTGGCAGGACAGGAAACCACATGTCCGAGCTCTGCCCTCGGAAACTCTGAAATCATGTATCCATTACCCTAAAGTTCACTTCCTACAAGATGCTATTATTAACTGGAGCTGTCAATTTCTGGATGCTTACCTCATGGCAAGGATCTTTATATAATTGTTTCTAAGCCTTTCAATAACTCTTTATAAAGTAGCCCTTCTCATCCTCATATTTAGGGAGGATTTTATGGGCAAGGAAAGAAAGGCTTAGCTTGTCTGCAGTCACACAACCAGTGAGAGGCTGCGCCAGATTTGAACCCAGGTCTGGCCACTCACAGAGTTCCAGGGCTTTCCACTAGCCAGTCTTGGGGGAACCCAGGGTGCTGGGAGGAAGCAATCCTTGGGGGAACGTTAGCAGCTCTGGAAAGAGCCCTGAAAGCCACTGGCTGCTGCTCCTGGAAGGCGTCCCTCTGCACACCCACCCCTGCAGGGTTTCAGGCAGGCTCACTAAGCTGGGAGGCTGCCTGATGGTGCGCCGTGCAGAGCGAGGGGGAAGGGCAGGCTGAGCCGCACACCTGGGCGCCTCATGTTGGAAAATCACGAGGATGCTCTGCCGGGGGTGGCCTGCAGCCACATTTCTGGCTGAAATTTTGGGTGGCTTTACCAAGCCTCAAAGCGGAAAGAACAAATCATGCTGAGACAGACAGGCACTTTGACAAGCGAGGGAGCGAGGTCCGGGTGCTAGCTGGCTTTTTGCCATGGACTTGACATGTGAGGAGGAGCAGACAGACGTCAAACTCTGTCATCTGCCCTGGGCATCCCACAGAGAGCCAAGTAGCCAGGCCTCAACCCTGCTCCCTAAAGCAAGCCTCCTTGTTGCACAATTACAGAGCTGGTCCAGACTCACAAAAGACATTGTGTAAGACCCACCACATGGATAAAACAGATCCCCTACAGACTATTTTCCATTAAGTGTGAACAGTGGAGCAAAGAGCATTTTGTGTATTGGAGGCATTTAAAAAAAGTCAGCACTTTCCAGAAGAGGTAAATAAGGAAAAAAGAAAAGCCAACTGCAGGTTGTAGGTGTGGATAAGAGAGAAGTCTGAATTCTCTTGATTAGATCAGTCCTCTGCTTGTCCCTAGTTTCAGCTCACACAGTTCTCTCCCCAGCCTTTGTTCCAATCATATTCATTTCCTGCTGCTCTTTCTTATTCCTTCCTCTGCTCCTCCCCGTCCTACTCCCCTGTAATGCATTCTCCATAATGGCTCCATAGCCAGAGCAATTTTTCTAAGTGAACGCTCCTTAAAAACCTCTATAGCTCCCTATGACCCTTTAGACAGAATCCAAACTTCTTAAACCGATTGATAAGCCTCACTCCATGTCTGCCCTTGTCCATCTTCCAGCCCCATTTCTTGCCACTCCTTATCTCTTATCATGGGCAATTGGGCAGGTGGTCCCTGTGTGTGAAACACTGTAGCCCTTCCTCTGTCTGCTTGGCCAGTCATCTTTGCCCTCAGGTCTCATCTTAGATGTCACTTCTTTCAGGAAGCCCTCCCCAACATTCTGGCTCCTTGAATCAGGGCTGCCACAACATCTACTGCTTACCCCTTTGAATCACTTCTCCTACCTTTACACAGTCTGCTTCACTCCGTCTCTTCCATCAGCTATCTAAACTCCACAAAGGCTAATGCTGGGTTGGCGTTGCAACAAATCTCCCAGGAAACACAGAGCATTCCACAAAGTGTTTGTTAAATGAAGAAATAAAGGAATTATGTGTAGGCCAAAATTCTGACTATGACTGATTCTAGAAAAGTTCCCTTTCTCTATTTCTTCTTATCTTATATAACATACATAACTGCTAGATTCATAAGCAAAGTTTTTTTGAGGGGGTGATTCTGGGGATCAAACCCAGGGGTTTGTGTATGCTAGGCAAGCACTTTACTACCAAGCTACACCTTCAGCACTTGAGTTTTTGACAAGTTCTCATTATGTACAGCTCACCCTGGCCTCAAACTTGTGATCCTCCTGCCTCTACCACCTGAGTGCTGGGATTACTGGTGTCCACCACTAAAACTAGCTAAAGATGATATTTTGAAGGGAAGATGGCCTGGGTTGAGGGATGATGGGAAGTAGCCAATTACAGGATCAGATTCCACTTCCTCAGAGATATAGAATTCTTTCTGGGATTTTTTGCTTGAGAGTTGCTTGCTTTGAATCAACCCCACTGTACATGTCCATAGGTGAGATAGGTGGGGCTACCTATGCTCCTACCAGCTGTCAGCATCCCGCACTGGCTTTTGGACTTGAGTACAGCTCTACTAAGCCTCATTTTGGCTTTTGGACTTGAGTACAGCTCTACTAAGCCTCATTTTACTTTTCTGGCTGAGACCACCAACATTTCAATGTCTGGTAGTAAAACAAATTAGATACACTGAATGCCCTTTCCAACCAAAGCAACTGAAATGAAGAAAGGGGAAATAAGCAGTTGTGGCTGTTTTGTTTTGTTTTGTTTGGTTTAGCTTAGTTTGGATTTTTGAAATAGGGTCTCACTCTGTAGCCTAGGCTGGCCTAGAATTTGCCACATAGCCCAGGTTGGCCTTGAACTTGTGATCCACCTGCCTCAGCCTCCCAAGTCCTGGGATTGCAGGTGTGAGCACCATGATATTTGGCTATAGCTGTGGCTTTTTGTTTGTTTGTTTGTTTAAAGCACATTGTCAAGCTGTCTTCAAATTAAAGAATGTTCACATCCTCAAAGCGAAGAAACAACAGGAACGCAGAGGAAGCTGAGTACCAAGGTGGTTTTCACCCTGAGGATTTTTTGCCTAGGACAGGAAACGTACTGCTTTGATGGATGCAAACTGTTCAACAAGGAAGAGATAAAGCCTAGAGCTTGCCAAAAGTAGAGACTGAATAAGATACCCCAGCACAAACATGGATCCCAAAGGCATGAATAAGAAAAAGCAAACAAACAAAACCCTGCTACACGGAAAGATGAGCAAAGAGACTTGACTATATTGGCCTAGTTTGTGGGTAAAAGGGCAAAGCAAACCCTTCCCAAAGATTATATAACCATATCTGAGCCCTCATAGGGCTGTATCCCTCTGCATTCATGCCACCTTGAAAAGCTTTGGTGGTTGAAAAACTTTGAGTGAAGAATTTAACTAAAGTAGTGCCATATTAGTGCCAGGATACTAGCAGAAACAACTTGAACCATCTTAAGATGAACTCAATTTCAGCCCAGGCCTCAGAGAATTTTGCAGATAAAATTATAAGCAACTCACATTAAAAAGAAAAAAGAGAGAGAGAGAGATTAGGAAACAAGATTCTATGAATAAGAACAAGGAAAAAAAAAAAACAGCAGTAGAAGCAAAGCCAAAGTTTTCAGCTGTCAGAAAAATAAGACAAAATATTTTAAAACTATGTTTGATTCAAGAAATAAGAGATTGAAAACATATTCAGAGAACACAAGTGAATTTTAAAAAGAATCATAAAAGAACTTATAGAAATAAATTATTGATTGAAGTTTAAAACCCAATGGATGAACTAAAAAAGGCATTAAAGCTAAAGAGAAAATTGGTGAATTGGAAGACAGAAGTGAGGATATTACTCAGAACAAAGCACAGAAAGATAAATAGATGGAAAGTATGAATGAGAGATTAAATGGAAATAGACCACAAAAGAAATAATAGAACATAGAGGAGACTATATTTGAAGAAATAATAAGTTCTTTCTTTCTTTCTTTCAACAATTTAAAGACTATAATCTTCAGATCCAGGAATCCCAGTGATGCCCAAAACAGACTGGGAAAAAAAAATCTACACATAAACACGTCATATTAAAACTGCAGAAGGATGAGATGACAAATAAAAACCAAGAAAAAACTGAATATATTATTAGGAAAAAGGGATGTTAAAGCGAAAAGTGCTATTAGAACTAAAGAGGGTCATGTATAATAATAAGGATCCAAAGCAAGACAGAGGAATATTGTTGTTGTTGTTAGGTGCTGTCGAGTCCGACTCATAGTGATCCTACATAGAGCAGATTGAAACACTTCCCTATTCTGTGCCAGGCACAGGATCTTATTTATGTTTAAGTCCATTTTTGCAGACACTGTGTCAATCCATCTGGTGGAGGGTTTTCCTTTTTTTCGCTGCACTCTCCCAAACATGAAGTCTTTCTCCAGGGTTTGGTCTCTCCTGACTACATGTCCGAAATATGTAAGATGTAGTGTAGCCATCCTTGCTTCCAATGAGCACTCTGGTTGCACTTCTTCTAGGACAGATCTGTTGGTTCTTTTGGCAGTCCATGGTACATTCAATAGACAGAGGAATAGGATCCTATATTATCCTCTCACAGAAACATCAGTTTGAGTCACTATCCACTCATGAAGATACCTTCTCAAGGGCTAAGGAACCCAGGTAAGACACTATAGCACATGGGTGGAGCACAGAAATAAGAAAAGATGTATTGAAGAGAGGAGGGAAGATGGCTTCACATTACCAGTATTATTTCTGCCCCAGCCCCACACAGCATAGCATGGAGAGATATGCACCCTTCACAGAGGGAGGAGAGTGAAATGAGCACTTTTCATAGAAATAGGAAAAAAATTTCTAAAATTCATATTGAACTAGAAAAAACCCTAGACGCCAAGAAATAGACCAAGCAGCCTTGGGGTTGGAGCTCTAGGCATCGCACTACCTGATCTCAAAATCTATGACAAAGCTAGGATAACCAAAGCCTCATGGGACTGATATAAAACCAACCCAATGGAGCAAAACAGAGAGCCCAAAAGTAAATCCATTATTCTAGGCTATAAAGCTACCTCCACACAAATTCCAAAGGACTACTTTATAGACCACAATCCTTGATAACAGTGCAATTAATATATCAAAAGAAGAGAGAGAAGCTCATATGCTTTTAATTTTTAAAACTTCCTTATAACCTAAGACTCAAGGAGAACTAATAATGAAAATGACAAAAACATTTAGAATCAAATAACAACAAAAACACCACCTGTTTAAACTAATGGGCTATAGTCAAAGCTATACTTAGAGAGAAAGTTAAAAATTTAAAAACTGTACTTCCACTAGGAAGAAGGAAAAGTTTAACATTACAAAGTTGACTATCTAATTTAAGAAATTAGAAAAGAGCAAAATAAAACCAAATGAAGTAGATGGAAGGTGAAAATATTTGGACAAAACCAACAAAGCTTCAAATTGGTTCTTTGAAAAAACTAATAAAATAGATAAATTTCTGACATTATTTAAGAATAAAAGAGACAAGACACAAGCAAACAACATTAGAGTTGAAAAAGGAGGCCATTAATAAAATATATGAAAACTAAAATTATGAAAAATAGAATACATAAAAAGAAGAAATTATGAACAACTATACAGCAATAAATTTGAAAACATAGATGGAGTGGATTGAGTCCTGGAAGAATATAATTGACAAGAACTGACTCAAGAAGTAGAAAGTCTTAATAGTCCTATGATAAATTTTAAAATTGGATTAGCATTTTTAAATCTTTGCACACACAAAAAACAAAAATTCAAGATGAAACAAAGCAAAACAAGAATTGTCAGAGTCAGCAGGTTCAAAAGACTTAGAATAGGCATTAAATAATATTTAACATCTATTTATGAAAAAAGTTGAAGGAGATTTAACTAACTTGAAAAATAGTATGTTCAAAAATCCCAATAAAAATCATTTTAATTTATGAGGAAACATTGAAGTCATTCTATTTAAGATCCAGAAAAGGAAGGCCCATTCAACATTCAATATTTTACTGGAAACCTTAGACAATGAAATAAAATAGGATTAGACTGGAATATTAGAAAAGAAGAAAGATAAATGACATAAACTGTGTACCCAGAGCTTAACATTTTAAATTAAAAATAAATCTTTGAAAGCCCCAAAGACTCTAAAGATTGAGAATTAATAAGTGAGTGTTTCAGTAAAAAAGGGTTGCAGTCACAATATATGAACGGTCACTCACATTCAATAGATCATAAATACTCAGTAAAAAAAAATGTATTTTTACAAAATATATTTTTGGAATACCATTTAGGTAAACACTAAAACACATGTAGGAACAAATATAACCAGAAAATATGAAAGTGGTTTGTGGAAAAAGTTATACAACTGTATTGAAAGAGATTAAAGAGGACCTAAGTAAATGGTATTATATAGCAGGTTTGCAATAAGAGGATTTAACAGTTAAAGTATTGATAGATATAAAGATTCAGTAGAATTCCACTTATTATTCTATTGGAGATTTTCCTAGAACTTGACAAATTAATTCTGGAAGTTTTATGGAAGAGCAGAAGCATAGAATAGCTAATATTCTCTTTATAGAAGAAAATCTGGGGAGATTTGCTCTACCATACATCAAAACATAACAAAGCTACAAGAAGTAAGTCAATTCCTTATAGGTACATAAATAGATAAACAGATCAATGGAATAGACTAGAGGTCTCTAAACAGAGTTTCTAAAGTAAACATAGAAACTCTGATTAAGACAGAGTAGCCATTGTAGCTCAATATGAAAAAAAAAATGGTGTTGGGACAACTAGGTTATCCATATGTTGCTGTTGTTGTTGTTAGGTGCCGTCGAGTCCGACTCATAGCGACCCTCACGGGGTTTTCAATGGCTGTTTCAGGATTACCTTGGGAGTGGGTTGCCACGTCCTTCTCCCATTTTGAGGTGCTGGGGATTGAACTTGGGACCTCAAAGACTGGAGCGCAGCGCTCTACCAACTGAGCTAAATCCCAGCCCCAGGTTATCCATATGGTAACCCTAAAATTTGTACAGAGCTTTTCCATTGTCTCTTTGCACATATGTAGTCAATTTGATTTCTGTATGTTCCATCTGGTGAAGTCCATGTGTATAGTCTCCATTTATGATGTTGAAAAAATGTATTTGCAATGAAAAGGTCATTGGTCTGACAAAATTCTATCATGCGATCTCCAGCTTCATTTCTGTCACCAAGACCATATTTTCCAACTACTGGGCC